>CAKNXH010056930.1:44698-55701 GCA_932178445.1 Andricus quercusramuli
ATAGATATATAGATATATAGATATATAGATATATAGATATATAGATAGATAAACGTTTCAGCCTGCTGGACTTGAAAAATTTACTTGCTTACACTTCCATTTTTACAGAATTTTCTTAAAACTAACCCTTAAAAACTAACATCCATCCATACCTTCTCTCTAAAACCACACGCTCTTATCGCCTTGCCTTCCGCGCTTCGCCTCGCCTCGCTTGCATTCCCCTACTTTCTCGCATTGCCTCACATTTCCAAAATCTGCTTCCGCGGCTGATACCTAATACTTATCTACTATTTACAATATTTACAGATTACTTATATCTACTTCCTCTCCTATTTACAATCTTTCCTTCTCCATTCCTCTTCCTCCTTCCGTCTCTTTTTGTCCATCTTTCCCAACACACCCTTCACCCATGATACTGCCCTTTTGTCCCCCTTTTCATGCATCAATACCTCCATGCTTATCCCACTCCTTTCCACCTCTACGCACTCCTTCAACCAGTGCTCCACACTTGCATCCCCCTTCCCACATAGTTCACACATCCTTTTCTCCCGAGATAGCTAGAACCTATTAAAACCCTCCATGCACCCACATCTCATCCTCGCTATAAGCTTCTGACTTCCTCTCTCTCCTTTCTCTCATAAATTTTGCGCTCTCGCCCTTGGCATAATCCACACATAGTTCACATTGCACCTTGACTCTCTTATTCTCCCTTTTCTCTGTCTCTATGCCGCTTTTCTTAACCAACTCATATACCTTCCTTCCTTTCTCGTACATCCTTCTCACATCATCCATCTGCAGTCCATTCGTTCTAAAGTACCTTTCCCTTTTAACCTCCAGCTTCCCACCAACCTCTCCTGTTCTCCTTCTCCCACCAACACTCCCTAACCAGCTTACTTCCCCCCTCTTCAAAAAATTTATCTTCATATTTACACGCCCGTCTTCCCGCTAGAATCCCTACACTCGTTCTCCCCGTCTCCCTCCTGACAATATAATTAGGCGTGTTCCTTGCCAGCCCCAGTGTCCACTTTACATACCTCTCCTGCGTTCTATTTACCTCTTCACTTTCCTTCCACCCCTACACCTCTACTCGATACAATAGCACACTCATCGCTAGTGAGTCAAACAATTTCATTCTCCTTCCAAAATCAACTGCGAATAACTTCTTTCCCAACCCCCGCACCTGCCTCATCACCACACCTGCCTCATCACCACATTTGCCCCCCTGACTCTCTCTTTTATGTGACCATCCACTCCCCCATTCCTCCGAAACACGAAGCACAGGTACACAAACTTTTTCACCTCCTGCACCGCCTTTCCTTTCCACTTACACTCTCCTCCCTTATCCCTCCCCCCTCCTTTTCTGAACACCATAACCTTGGACTTATCCGCATTCAGCTCCAACCCCTTTATCCATCCGGAATCCCTCAGAAATCCCCTCCCCTCCTCTTACCTTATCTTTGGTCTCTTCATATATCTCCCTTACCCTCTCCATCCGGCCTCTTTCCACTCCCCTATCTTCAATCGTCTCCCACAACCTCCCCCTATCCACCGAAGGAAACGCGCCTTTGAGATCGACATAAAACGCGTACACTCTCGACCCCTTCTTCGCTAATTTTCTATGCACCACGTGCTGCAGAACGTAGATATTGTCGATAGTACTCCTACCCACCCTAAAGCCCGCCTGCGTCTCCGGCAATATTTCTTTCCCCTCGACATCCTTCCGCAGCCTCTCCGCCACCACTATCGCGTATATTTTATATACCGTATTCATTAGCGTAACCCTCTATAATTTTCCTGTCTATCCCTATCACCTTTCTTATACAATGGCCCTATTAACCCTTCTCTCCGCCCTCCTGGGAATCCCTCCACCCTCCATACTTTGTTCACTACCTCCTTCAGCCTCTACCTAACCTCTTGTGTACTAAACAGCCATGCTTCGTCCTCTACCCCGCCCAGCCCTGCTGCTTTTGACATTCTTAACTTCCTTACCTGTTTTTCTATCTCCTCGTCATTCATCTCTGCCTCCTCCGTTCTTCTACTCCCACCATTCCTATTTCTTGAATCTGAGCCCTAAAATGATTCTTTAAAAAACTCCCTCCACTCTTCACTCCCCAGCTTCTCGCTAACACCCACACTACGCTTCCTAAACCTATTTATTATCTTCCAGACGTCCACCTCTGTCTTAACATTTCTCAACTCCTCTTCCAGATCTTTCTCCTTTTCCTGTTCTTTCTTCTTACTAATCACCATTCCTTTCTACTTCTTTCTAAATACCTTCTTTTGCACACACCCTTTCACCTTTTCTTTCAGATCCTCCCATACCTCTTCCACCGACTCCCCTTCAAAGCGTATCTTTTCTAGCTACTCCTGATACTTCTCTATCGCGACCCTCGTCCAGGTCACCCTCTCCCCTATCGAGGCTTCTTCCCCAACTTGTCTTCTGCCACCCTCCCCTTTTATCCGCACACTTAATGGCTGATGGTCTGATTCCACCCTTCCCTCTACTGTGAATTTGTCCGTCCCCTCCCATCCTTGCATATTCATGACCACATAGTGTATCACTGATACCCCCACCTTACTTACATATGTTCATTCTCCCTCTTCGTCCCCAGTTGCCATACCAGTCGCCACCGCCCAGCCTCCATCCTCCATCCAGTCCCTTAGAATCTCCCACTCCTTATTTATTATCTTGTCCTTCGACTTCCTTTCGAAGCTCTCCCCTTCCCTGTAAAGGCCCCCTTCCCTCCCCATCCTCGCATTAAAATTCCCACACAGTACCACCATACCCTCCTCTCTTTCGCCTAGCAAGTCTTCCGCCCTTTCTTTAATTCTTTCCATCTCATCCTTATTGTATACTGTCACAAACTTACACGTTACCCCTCCTATTTTTACTTCCCTCATTTGCACTCCCTTTCCCTCTTCTTCTCCATGAACTACTTCCTCTAATCCATCTCTAACCCCCGTTATAATTGTCGCACTAGCCCTTCCTTTTTCCTTCACTCTGACCGTCTCCTGGAGTCTCCGCCTATACTCCGCCTATACGCCTATACCTAAATCACGCGAATCGAATCGCCGTCTCCCACAAGGAGCACATGAAACTTTGTCCATTGTGGAGCTTCTGAGGCAGAAATTCGATAAAAATGATCCCTTTTCGGTCCCAAAACACAGAAGCCATGCTTCTTTTGCTCGAAATTGAAGTTTGCAATTTTTTTGTCTATGGGTCCAAACCGCTCAAGGCACGTGCGAGCATTAGCGACCCGATTCGCACTTAGCTGAATTTCTTATTGACATGTTTCACGCAAAATGAGACTACGGGGTTTATTATTCGTACTACCGAGGAACCTCTATGCTCGTTCTTCTCAGGAGAACCCCCTCTACCACTCAGTGTTACCAAACTTGGCGAAAAATTCCCACAGCCAAAAATCGCAGCAGTACTCTTACTTTCTAGACAACCCTCGTACTTTAGAGTAAATTCTTCTTTTTTAAATTATAAGAATAATTTTCTTGTATTGTGTAGTTCTTATCAACTTTGGTCCAGTCCTTTTTTGTTAAAAAGACTGTAAGATTTTAAAGTTCATGATTTATTCAAAAATTAACTTTCCTTTTATAATTCAAATAGGTATATTTAAGAATTTAGAGCATAGATAGATCGTTCGTTCAAATAATGAATTTCATTGTTAGATATTTAACTTAGTAATTATATAACCTCAATTTATATAAGTGGAATAATAAAGTTATAATTTAGGGATACTCTACATTTTTTGTAAATAAATTTGGACGTTCTGCAAAAGAAAGCTCCAGATTGTCGGTATAGAGTTACGTTTGAGGGCCTGTACCTGGATAAATTCCCGACATTTTAGGCCCGGAACGCATATTTTCCTCTGATACTCCAGTTTATTTAATTTGTTACATAAGAACAAAGATATTTTACCTAGATGCGGCAAGTGTCAGGAGTGGGGATACCGAAAATATATAGCTAACTATTTTTCGTCTATATCGAGGTGCTGCCCTCTACAACTTTTCATTGTTTCCATAGCAACCGCGTCAAAGCGCGTGAATGAGTCACCGTCAATGATGTGAATGAGTGAGCCAAAGAGTGAGCCCGCAAATATCCAGGCAGTACTATGACTTGAATTATGTACTTCTGGTGAGTGAGCAGAAGATTTAGAGGTTCAATGGATCCAAATAAATGGAATTTTATATTGCAGTAAAATATTAAATTTACGTAGATCAGCATACATACATTATTTACCAGAAATGTTTAATTTGATTTAATTTTAATTAAATTTGAAGCGTAATTTTTGCAATTGAGGCGAGTTGTCGCGGCAAAAGCATGAAGATCCATCGAGATAAATTTTCCAGGAGAAAGACAAAACCTTCTCAAAAATTGAATTCTTAAAAAAAATTAGAAAGTACATTCGAGATTTGATGGAGCTCTACAGATCTCAATAAACAAAATTTTAAAAAAGTTAATTCTTTTCGAGATACATATAGCGTCAAAAGTCGACTGCGGTCAAAACCGTGTGTAAGTCCATCGGATTTTCAATTTTTTTAAATGTTTTTTTAAATGCTTTTTTAGGCTGAATTTCTAATAGCATAAAAAGTAATAGAAGACTTTTCAAGAAAAACATTTATTTTTAAATTATTTCCACAAATTGTTTAACAAGCGAGATTCGGAAAAAATAATAATGCCATTCGATTATACGGAAGAAATTACATCAATTATATATGCATTTCGCAATTTTTTATGGAACTAATTGGTGACGAAGTATAAATAAACAATTAAATGTTATAGAATTTGTATTTATACTGCATAACAAGTTGGATGGAAAAAAAATTGTCCAATACATGCACTTTATGTAATTTTTTCCGCAGAATCGAATGGCGCTATTAGTTTTCCCGTATCTTGCATTCTTAAACAATTTGTTCAAACAAAAATTGTTTAAACAATTGCAAAGTTCAAATTTTTTTCATCAAAATGTGCAGTGGAATTTTAGAGAATTTTTGAGCCAATAAAACGTGTTTTGAAAAAAGTGGCATTTCACGGTTATGCCGTGAAACCCTTCACTATTGCATAATTGGAAGTCTTGTAATTTAAATGAAAAAAAACTGTTTCCGAATTGAAACCTTTCTGAATTTGACTTTTTTATCTGGAACTGCTTCACTTTAAGGGAATAACCGTAAATACCGAATAGATAAATTGACGAAGAATAGAAGTATCGAATCATAAATTATCAAATTTTAAAATTTCCAAAATCCAAAATTGTAATTAAGATTGAGAAATTAAAATTTGCCGAAAATGTATTTTAAGGTAAATAATTCATTAAGTAATTAGGTAAGTAATTGATTAAATATTTTAAACTTCTTTCAAGTATCTAGCACGACGGGATTGATGAAATAATTTATAATTATTTTAAATATTCAATCATTAATTTACTAATTATTTAAATTTGAATTTCGCGAATTAAAAAATTTAAGTTAGTATAATAATTCGTTAATTGAATAATTTTGAAATCATAGAATTCGATAAATTTGGATTTTTAAAATATAAAAATTCCGGCATTTATTATTCGGTACTTTCATTTTTCATTAATTGAAAATTAAAAATTTTATTTCTTTGGATTAACTTTAGATAAAAATCGTGGGAAATTGTTTTAAATATTTTCAGAGTGCTTGCTGAAATCTAAGAGTTTCTTTTCACAGAGCAAAGTTCAAAATTAAAAAAATCATTTCTGAAAAATTATAACTCCTACCAACTGCATTTTTTGCAATGTTTTTTTTTAATTTTCAAATTCATTTTCCAAACAAAGGAAAAGATTGAAAAGAGCATTCAATCATTATTCTTCTCCAAATGTTTCCAAATTTTTCTTCGTGAGAAGTTACCCTAAGAAAAACATTCCCGGCTACTAAACTTTTCAATGTTCAAAACTGTTAATTTAAAGTATTTTCTCATCAAACTAAAATTCTACACTATAGAAATACAAATAGACATGTCTATTTGTATATTTTTAAATAGAATATTTAAGGAAACATCATAAGAAGTAAAAATGGAATTAAAGTGAATTGATTCAAAAGTCAAAATTAAATTTTTACTGATGCAACATTTCAGTTTTGCATAAGAAACTTTATTATGAAATCGCTAAATAATTTAATTACAATTGTAATAACAAATTATAGAATATCTTCTTATTATTAACTTATTATTATCTTATTAATATCTTCTATTCTCTTTCTCAAATTTACAATTAAACATTTTTTTTAAATTAAAAAAAATGTTCCTTATTTAAAATTGTTTGAAAATATACAAAAACATGTGCTTTAAATTGATTCGAACCTGAAATTGCGTCAGCTTGAACCAAAGAAACATTTTTTTATTTTTTATTCATGGGAAACATTTTTTTCGTGGTGTTTATAATGTTCCAAAATCGCAAAAAACATATGAAATGTCAAAAATCCTAACTCACGACAAATTTTTTTTCCGTCGCTTTTCAACCAAACATTGAAATTGTTAGTTGAAAAACTTAGTTTTTAACAATAAAAAAACTGTCACTAAAATGATGAATTTTTAACTACAAAATAAATTCCTAACAAAGTTGCTCAAAATTCGACAAATAGTTGAATTCTCGACCAAAACTGTCCACTTTTCGAGAGAAAATTCCAATTTTCTACAAAACAGTTGAATCTTTAATTCGAAAACACGAATTTTCAACAAGAGTTGAGTTTTCAAACAAAAAAGATTTGCTAGTCAATAAAGAAAGAAATAGCATTCCAAAAGTCGAACTTTAAAGCAATAAGATTAATTTTCTACAAAAAAAGGACGATTTTTGAACAAATTACATAAATTTTTAACCAAATAGTTGAATTTTCAAAATAAAAAAAATCATCTTTGAACTAAAAATGGAATTGCTACATTTTCATTTCAAGAAAATAATTTTCAAATGAAAAACTCAAATTTCTTCAATACTATTGAATTTTTGAGCCAAAAATAGAACTTTCTACCATACAGTTGAATTTTGAATTCAAAAATATGAGCTTTCAATACAAAAAATAATTTTCAACCAAAAAGACATATTTTCAACCAGATAAATATATTTTCACCCAAATAGTTAATTTTGAAACTAATTTTCTGCCAAAAAATGTAACATTTGAACGAAATTCATGAACTTGCAACCAAATAGTTGAATTTCCGACTAAAAAAGATTAATTTTCAAAAACAAACGGAATAGTTCAAATGTGAGTTTAAAAAAATTAATTTTTAACGAAACAAATGTTTCAACAATAGTTAAATTTTCAAGCAAAGATTTGAAAGAATTAAAAATTGCTCAAGTTAGAACATTCAAAATTGCAGTTGATGAATTTGGAATATTCCATTTTTTAATTAGATATTTAACTTTGTACATTTCAACTAAAATGTGTTAATCTTCTAATACTTATTTAAAATGTACTTTATATTTTGTAACTGTTCCAATTTTATATTGGATAATAACTTCTGTCTTCGTAAAAAGTAACCATAAGAAAAAAGTTTCCGGCTATTCAACTATTCAATGTTCAAAACTTTTAACTTTAAAGTATTTTCTAACCAAACTAAAACTCTTCAATATAGATTTACAAATAGACATGCCTATTTGTACAATTTTAAATAAAATATTCAAGGAAACATCATAAGAAGTAAAGATGGAATTAGAGTGAAGGGAATCAAAAGTCAAAATTAAATTTTTACTGATGCAAAATTTTAGTTTTGAATACAAAACTTTATTATGAAATCACTAAATACTTTAATTACAATTTTGAAAACAAATTATAGAATTTATTATGAATAATTATATAAGTAAGTAAATTCGCGCAAAAAAGATCGATTACCAGAAAAAAAGAAGAAAGTTTAGAAATTAAAAATAAAATTTTAATGCGTACCTGCTTGAAATAATACTTTTTTCTTAAACATCTCCACTGACGTTATATTTTTTCTTTTCAATAATCTTTGAAAACCTTTCTAAGGATTTATGTGAAAACTAACAATAAATCATAGTTTATTAAGTTAATTATTTATGTAGGGAGTAATGAAAAGTGAAGAGATAATAAATACACAAATTAACGGATTCCGAAAATATAATTCCTGAATTATGAAATCTCTGAATTTTAAATTTACTGCAAAGCTAAAAATCTCAATAATCTCCGAAATTAACATTTACGGAACAAATAATTGTCCAATTATCAAATTCTACGAATTTGTCTGATTCCCGAAATTTAATATTGACAGAAATGAATAATTATTATTTAATATTCCTTTAATAACTAATTGTTTATTTTCGTCAAATCTTAAATTTCAAAAATTTGCAAATTGTATGGAAATTTAATGTTTCGTTAATTACATAATCAAAAATTGTATAATTCAAAAATTATATAATTCGTTAAATTATAATTTCGGATATTTTTAGATTGTGGATTTTTATTTTTCAACAAATAAAAATCTTGTATCGTTATATTAGAGCCCTACAATTTTATTATTTTTCACTTTGTATTTTTGAATTTTCTTTACGTTAATTTGTGTAGGGGAAACCTCCCTACAGTGGATCATGCAACCTACAGTGGATAATCATTCATTAAAAATATTAATCTATGTAATATAATTACTTTAATTTAATTAATATAGTTAAGGTAATATACGTGTTTATAAATTAAAATTAAAATTGATTATTTTTCTTCTATTTGTGCTCTTAATATTCAATGACTTCTGCATTTTTTATTACGTCCTATATTCTAAGATATTTTTTTCTTTTCCAGTCATAAGAGTGAATCATATGTACTACAAGTATTTTCAAAAAGGAAACATTCCGTTCCAGTCCTTTAATATACATCAATAATTCATAATAATGCAAACATTTTAAATACCTGCAAAGACCCGCTCGACGTTTATAGCGCCGCCTTGCGGTATGTGGTCGAAACAATCGCTTTAAACGAAGCGGCAATGCCGAATATAGCCGAAAAGTACCGAATAAAGCCGAGGCCACAAAACTGAAGGTAGCGCCGCCCTCGTGACATGTGGCCTAACTAGACCCTTGCCGCATCTAGGTAAAATATCTTTGATAAGAAGGTCCCAGAGTGCCCACTCAAACATCAGAAACAAATGTCCAGCTATTTTCCGGTTTTCCCGGTAAAAAATTATACTTTTTCCAGTTGTCTTTTAAACGATTACAATATTAATTATACAATACTAATTGCTTCATCATATACATTCTAAGAAGGATTAAACATTTTAGAACTCAATATAAAATGTATAGCGCATATTATTGCAAAAGTGTTTTAAAAAGCGTTTTTGTGAACAAGGATGAAAAATTTAGATTTTGCGTTTTCGATGGAAAACTATACTTCAATCTATGGTGTATCTGACAAAATTATAATTTTATAATAATAAGTTAAGATGTTTAATTTATTTTGATCATCTGGTCATTTTTTATTGTTGTAATAACAGTTGTTACATATATATATATATATATATATATATATATATATATAATTAAAAAAAAAAGTTAAACAACCACCGCAGGGTACCACTAAGAGCAACTGCCATCTAAAAAGAAAGTGTCAATAGCCCCCAGTAGAACCGCGGTAAAATACACCTATGGCCACGTTTCACATCCGTGAGATGGGTGGTCACAGGGCACGACGAAATCACAACGACAGGCCGGCGAAACCCTCGTGTCTCTTGAGGACACGAAGCGACCCAAGGATGACAGCTTTCTACATCCATCTCGCAAGTGCCTTGGCATATTGTTGGCACGCGGGTATGGCTTTAAGGTTACGAGCCAGTGATAGTTTCGCACCTCCGAGAGCACCAATCACAAGGAAAATTACTCGCACCGAATACTTTGGGTACAGTCGTTGCAGCTCTCTCTCTTAAGGTTTTGATACCTCTCCTCCTTTTCTTTCTCCTTTGCAGTGATGTTGTATTCGGACGGGGCCGAGAATTCGCTCACGAATATAGTTCGTTTCTCGAAGTCTTGGAGAACAATGACAGGTCTCGAGTGAGCCGTCCTGGTATGAAAAAATAAAACCCTCTGTACCTGAATTGAGCCCTGATGATTTTAGGAAAGCAAAAATTTGCTCCTGCGACAAGTTCTGCTTTTCTACATTTCTGTAAAAGTTTCCGTGCATATGCTTGTCGAGTAGCTGTTGGTGAAACTTCCCAAACTCTGCTTTCTTTACTTCGGCTTTTAGACGTGAAGCATCTAGATGGAGTCATGCACTTTCCTCACTTCTGATGTTAAAATTCAGGCCAAGGGTGTCGGCCGCTTGCTCCGCGGCTTTGTAAAGGAACGCTCCTCCGACAATCATCTCGTGATTCCTGACCATTTTTAGGAGAGGATCTCTGCCATTAGCAACGATGTAAGCTGTACTTAGAACAATTCGGTTATGAAGACACTGGAGATTCAGAAGTCCGCCTTGACGGCGTGAAATGTATAATCGTGGAACTGACGAATTGATATGCAAGCTTTTATGCATATGCATTTTCTTACGTGTGGTGACATGGTGGGCCTTAAGCTCGTTCTTCGTCAATTGAACCACCCCAAACGAGTAGCGTAGAACCGGGACGGCAAGCATGTTCGTCGCAGATACCTTGTTCAACGCCTACAGATTGGAAGACCAAATCTGTCGAAGAAGATGCTTGTATCTGCTTCGGAGAGACTCCTTCACTGATGTTACGTCCTAAATACGGTTTTTGTTAAGATGTCTAATAACACTTATATCCACAAGCACAGGGTCCTTGGGAACGCCAGTAATCTTTCCTTTCTTCAGATGAATTTTGGCACACTTGTCCAAACCAAAGTCCATTCCAATCTCTCCTGTATAGTTCTTGACGATATGCATAGCAGATTGAAATTTGCTTTGATCAGAGGCATAGATCTTTAGGTCATCCATATAAAATACATGAGTGATATATGTATATATGTATATATGTATGTATATATATATATATATATATATATATATATATATATATATAT
>CAKNXH010056930.1:55801-70301 GCA_932178445.1 Andricus quercusramuli
ATTCCTTCGGAATAGAACCGAAGGGCTTATGACAAAGCCACCGAACGCGTTCTCGGGTTGCGGATAGAGGGTCCCCGTACGAAGGTGTAAGAACCGTGCTGAAAGCTGCATGGCACCTGGGTGAGGTGTCTTTAACGGTGACTTTGGGATACCGGCGACCTCTCAGAGTATCAGCCTTATCCTTACACGCGGGGCTCTACAAGGATGGACGAACCCTTTCCCTAGCTGCTCGTGGGAACAACAATGAAACCAGCAAACCACCAAAATGTTGTAGATGCGGTTCAAAACGATCGAACGCGCAGAGCATCAGTCTTTCCGAAATCAAGCCGACTACCTCCGGAAAAATGGATATGTACGCGGAGCGCTTCCTCAACCGCTGCTTGAACAAGCTGCAGACGAAGATGAAACGACATTAAGACCAACCGCAGAAAGCAGGCACCTTCTGGAAGATGATCGCAATTTCAGTACAAGGAGGAACATCAACATGCAAGTTCCTCTTAAGCCCCAAGATCTGGCTGAAATCGAAGGATGTGACCGACGATGGATCAAAAGACCAGAAGACGCTTGCATCAACTGAACAAGAAAATTGGATGGGCAAGACAGAATGCGTCCCGTGTTCAGTGTGTGATTGACTACATAACATCTGGTAGACCGTTCACGGAAAGGGTTCGAAAGTTCGCCCGAGAACTAAGGACCTTGAATCACACACTTAACAAGTCAAAGCTGCTAACAATGAAGCAGCATATTGTTGACAAAATAAGGATGATATCTGACGCAAGGAGGAGGATACAGAAGAGGGAGAGATGGCTCAGGGAGAATCAACAGTTTCTCGCTGACCCATCATGCCTCTTCAGTGATCCCCCCCTGTTTTTGTAAAAAATCCACCCAAGCCCAAGGAGGTAGAGACTTTTTGGAGAGAGGTGTACAAGATCCCGAAACCATTAGAGTTGAAAGAAGATACTGACAATATCATCCGCTTCAAGGAAATTTGCAACAACCTCATACAATCTGAGGAGGAATGCCCGTCAGTCACTGCCAAAGAGGTGAAAAAAGCACTTAGAGGCACAAAGAACTTTTCCGGTGCTGGACCAGATTGTATATAGAACTTTTGGTGTAACAAGTTTACTTCTATACACCAACATTTGGCCCGCATATTCACCTCATATTTAAAGTCGGAGACGCCCATTCCGCAGTGGCTGGTGTTAGGACGCACTATTCTCCTACCGAAAAAAGGCAACTTGTCCAAACCAGAGAATTACAGGCCATTAACTTGTTTGAACACCCTGTATAAGATCTTTACGGCTGTCCTGAACAACAGGATTGTTCGACGAATTGAGCCTGTATGGCGAGAGAAGTACGAACAACGTGGCTCGAAAAAAGGTGTAGCAGGCTGTCGAGAGAACCTGCTGATTGACAGGTGTGTCTGCAAAGACGCTGCAGTCCATCAGCGCGTCCTGTCAATGGCCTGGATTGACTACCGGAAAGCTTTCGATTCAACCTCTCATAGACTTATCATCTGTCTGTTGGAAAGCTTGAAGGTACATTCATTTGAAGAAAGGAAAGATTACTGGCGTTCCCAAGGACCCTGAGCTTGTGGATATAAGTGTTATTAGACATCTTAACACTGGAGAGACCTATACATACCTGGGCGTGCCTCAAAGCCGCATTCAGGACGTAACATCAGTGAAGGAGTCTCTCCGAAGCAGATACAAGCATTTTCTTCGACAGATTTGGTCTTCCAATCTGTCGGCGTTCAACAAGGTATCTGCGACTAACATGCTTGCCGTCCCGGTTCTACTCTGCTCGTTCGGGGTGGTTCCATGGACGAAGAACGAGCTTAAGGCCCTTGCTGTCACCACACGTAAGATCATGCATATGCATAAAAGCTTGCATATCAATTCGTCAGTTTCGCGATTATACATTTCATGCCGTCAAGGCGGACGCGGACTTCTGAATCTGCAGTGTCTTCATAACCGAATTGATCCAAGTACAGCTTACATCGTTGCGAATGGCAGAGATCCTCTCCTAAAGATGGTCAGGAACCACGAGATGATTGGCGAAGGAGCGTTCCTTTACAATGCCGCGGAGCAAGCGGCCGAGACCCTTGGCCTGAATTTTAACATCAGTAGTGATGAGAGTTCATTACTCCATCTAGATGCTTCACGTCTAAAAGCCGACGTAAAGAAAGCAGAGGTTGGAAAATTTCACCAAGAGCTACTCGTCAAGCATATGCACGGAAACTTTCTCAGAAATGTAGGAAAACAGTCCTTGTCGAAGGAGTAATCTTTTGCTTTCCTCAAATCATCAGGGCTCAATTCAGGTACAGAGGGTTTTATTTTTGCATGCCAGGACGGCTCACTCGAGAACTGACATTGTTCTCCAAGAATCGAGAATCGAACTATATTCGTGATCGAATTCTCGGCTCCGTCCGAATACAACATCACTGCAAAGGAGAAAGAAAAAGAGGAGAGGTATCAAGACCTTAAAAGAGAGCTGCAACGACTGTACCCAAAATATTCGGTGCGAGTAATTGTCCTTTGTGATAGGTGCTCTCGGAGGTGCGAAACTATCACTGGTTCGTAACCTTAAGGGGATTTATCAGCGTTATAAAACGGATTCCCAGTTTCTGGCCGCACGGTTGAATATTTTGGTCTGATATTTTGCATACCTCATCTACATAATATTCTCTTGGCCGGTTAAGAGCCGGTTTTTTGAATTTTTGTTTAGATTTTACGTTATAAACAAAAAGAAATGTGCAATGGGGAAAAAATGCAGTGACGCTCAGTAGTAGCTGAGTGTGTATTTTCGAGGCCTGAATCTCAACCCTTCTCAAACCTGAGAGCTCGGCTACGAGGAAGACGCCCCGTCGCGCGGGTGGAGACACTCCAGCGCGTCGAATCAACCGAAACGAATCGCCCCCTCATTGTTATGAGATGCAGGCCGGTTCAAAAAACTGAAATTACGAAAACATCGCGTGATTGAATTTTAATTAGCATACATACTTTATTTATATAATTCTCAGAAATTAAAAAAAAGATTCATGAAAATCGGTTAATATTTGCAGTAATAATAGAAATTTTGAAGTGCACACGATAGTATGCGATAGTATGCAAAGATACACCTCACAATGGGAGAAACGCATTTTTGTCGTTCGAAAGGTCTACAGCCTTCAATTTTGCCCCAATCCGCAATCAGTTTTTTTTCAATTGAAGAGCGCTAAATTTACAAGAGCACCTCAGTCCGAGATTCTTGCATTTTCATTTGTTTATGTATTATATGTTTACTCGAAGTATGAGAAAATCGAGATTTTTCACAAAATCATTCTTTATTCTTGAATAGCGGTTCGCACGTAATGAAAATCATCTTAAATCGACGCAACAGTACTCCCACAATGCGCATAATATGATTATTGTCATTAATTAATGTTGTCATTGTTATAAACAAATGACATTAACAATCAGCCACATAGTATAATGTTTGTTATAAAAAAGTTGTTTTCGGATGAGTATGCTTTACATTATAGTGAGAGTGACTGTTAGTCACAATGTTTATGAAACATCAACAATTGTAAATGTTATAAACAATTTCTTGCACAAATTTGGAATTTGTTTCTTTCTTTACTATCTGAAATTATGTCGATATTCGGAAAAGTGATCTATGTTTAATTATGTGTGATGAAATACAACAATTGTTGATCTTGTAAACAAATGAAATAAGTAAATCTAAAACTCTGTCCTGGAAAATAATTTTTTTCGTACTGAAGCAGCTTGGAGTGTTTGTGAGAGAGATTTACAATAAATGTTTCGGTGTAAAATTCACAATAAAAAGTTGTTAATATATAATTTTCAAACATTACGATTCGTAGGTATTTAACAATATTGTAATTTTTATTGGAAAAAGATTGTTCTTCTCTGGAAGTAGTTTGAATTATCGTGAGAGTGATTGTCATTAAGAATTTCTATAAAACATTTTACACTGATTTTTGTAAATTGTGGAATTTGTGCTTTCTCAATTTCGAATTTTCTTCTATCATATGAATTGCTACAGATATTCTTGAAAAGAACATACGTTCAATTATATTTGTTAAAATACAAATCCTAAAAAAATAAAAGAAGTGAATACAATATACAAAACTGTGGCTTCTCGGACTGCAAAATACTTTTTCTTGAACTGAAATTGCTTCAAATTTTTGTGAGACAGATTTGCTGTCACTAATTCTGTGTGAAAATTAACAATAGATCATTCTTATTATCTATTCTTGTAATTTTAAATGTCGCGAACTTTTTCATGTATTTAAAAGAACCATTTATTCATCCATTTTGCCAGAAACGGAAAAAATGGATCGTTAGAAGAACTCTGTAAACCATTAGTTTCAACTATTTGAAATTGAACACCAGCTTCTCGTCGGTCAATTTTGTTAAAATTACTGTTTTGTGTTCAGGTAAGTTAACCTGACTTTTTAAAAGAGTAGGATGCACTGCACCACTTGGTAACCGTCCACATTCAGCGAGAAGAAGAGTTACTATTTCGTGTAGTAAGCCTTACTTCTGTGAACAGTAACTTTGTTGATTCCGCATTGTAACACATATATGTATATGTATATATTTGCACTGCATGCATTCCATGCACGATTTATAAATAGATTAGGTTGAAACCTTCGACAAAAAAAATGAGGTAAAATGTCGAGCGATTTGAAGAGCAAAAATATCATTACTGCACTTGATTTTCGATTCTTCCTAAACAATTGCACGCAAATAATCTTACAAATATGATCGCATGCTCAAACGCTTTGAAAAGCCGCCCCCGCCGGCGGAACCGAACCTTACCTATAAGTACCTAAAACCTGTCCTAAAACCTCCATCTAGCGATTCTAGCGCACGTGTTATTAGTGAAGTGAGCTACGGAAACGCTTAGATTTTTATACAAACTCTGGGTCAAACGGTTTCTCCCACAAAAAAGTGGACACCTAAGAAATTATAATAAATGTTTACTTAGAATTTGTTTAATTCATCTCTTACAGATTATTTCTAATATTTTGTGACGAGTTTGGGAAAAATATGTTGCTTACAAGTATTAACTCACACAGTAAATATATTAATATTAATTTAGATTAATATCCACATGCATTCTATACACGGTTTATAAATATATTACCTCAAAAATTTCGACAACAAAGATGTGGTAAAATGACGATCGATTTGAAAAGGAAAAAATTACTGTTTGGATCATTACTGCACTTGATTTTCGATTCCTCTTACACAATTTCACGCACAGAACGTTACACATACGATCGCACGCACAAACGGTTTGAAAAATCGCCCCCGCTAGGCGCGGCGACAAGATAATTTCTTATATAATTGTAATCATAATCCTAGTTTTATTATTATTATATCCGAAATTGAAAAAGCGCAAATTCCACAACTTCCAAAAAAATTGTGTATAATGTTTTATGGAAATTGTTACTGGCAATCACGCACACATTTTTTCAAGAAAAATTACAATACTGTTAAATACCCACGAATCTCAATATTTAAAATTGAATAATAACAACTTTTCCAGGACAGAGTTTTAGATTTACTTATTTCATTTGTTTACAAGATCAACAATTCTTGTATTTCATCACACATAATCAAACATAGATCACTTTTCCGAATATCGACATAATTTCAGATAGTAAAGAAAGAAACAAATTCCAAATTTGTGCAAGAAATTGTTTATAACATTTACAATTGTTGATGTTTCATAAACATTGTGACTAACAGTCACTCTCATTACAATGTAAAGCATACTCATCCGAAAACAACTTTTTTATAACAAACATTATACTATGTGGCTGTTTGTTAATGTCATTTGTTTATAACAATGACAACATTAATTAATGACAATAATCATATTATGCGCATTGTGGGAGTACTGTTGCGTCGATTTAAGATGATTTTCATTACATGCGAACCGCTATTCAAGAATAAAGAATGATTTTGTGAAAAATCTCGATTTTCTCATACTTCGAGTAAACATATAATACATAAACAAATGAAAATGCAAGAATCTCGGACTGAGGTGCTCTTGTAAATTTAGCGCTCTTCAATTGAAAAAAAACTGATTGCGGATTGGGGCAAAATTGAAGGCTGTAGACCTTTCGAACGACAAAAATGCGTTTCTCCCATTGTGAGGTGTATCTTTGCATACTATCGTGTGCACTTCAAAATTTCTATTATTACTGCAAATATTAACCGATTTTCATGAATCTTTTTTCTAATTTCTGAGAATTATATGAATAAAGTATGTATCCTGAATAAAATTCAATCACGCGATGTTTTCGTAATTTCAGTTTTTTGAACCGGCCTGCATCTCATAACAAATGAGGGGGCGATTCGTTTCGGTTGATTCGACGCGCTCGAGTGTCTCCACCCGCGCGACGGGGCGTCTTCCTCGTAGCCGAGGAACTGACTACTGTGACTACTGAGCGTCACTGCATTTTTTTCCCATTGCACGTTTCTTTTTGTTTATAACGTAAAATCTAAACAAAAATTCAAAAAACCGGCTCTTAACCGGCCAAGAGAATATTATGTAGATGAGGTATGCAAAATATTAGACCAAAATATTCAACCGTGCGGCCGGAAACTGGGAATCCGTTTTATAACGCTGATAAATCCCCTTAAAGCCATACCCGCGTGCCAAAAATATGCCAAGGCACTTACGAGATGAATGCAGAAAGCTGTCATCCTTGTGTCGCTTCGTGTCCTCAAGACACACGAGGGTTTCGCCGGCCTGTCGTTGTGATTTCGTCGTGCCCTGGGACCACCCATCTCACGGTTGTGAGACGTGGCCATAGGTATTTTTTACCGCGGTTCTACTGGGGGATATTGACATTTTTTAGATGACAGTTGCTCTTATTGGGACCCTGCGGTGGTTTTTTTTTTAAATATATATATATATATATATATAAAAGAAAAAAGATCCTTTAGCTTCGGTTTGAATTGATCCACACGTAAAATGATTGCAGGTCAGGTGATCTTACCACTAAGCTACAAAGGATATAGAATTCATTTCTCAAAGACCTTCTGACTAAAAAGCGCATTTTACTGCTTTAGCAAATCAATAATACATAACAAAAATTGTCAATCAAAACAAAAACTCATTATTGGCGGTCTTGCCTTGTTAGTTGCGCCTGTGCGGAAACTTGGTATGAATCTTCTTTTATTAGAAGTGGGGAAATGCCCTTTACTTCCAGGCTAATGCTTCTTGATTGTGAGAGATAATAGTGTTTCTTGGAATAACGCCCCCTATATGGTGAGCAGGGGCGGACTAGCGTAGGTTTGAATCGGTGCATTTACCGATGGGTCTCTAACTGCCTGTGGTCGTTCAGCGATTTTATTTACAAACTTTGCTAATTTTTTTAAGCGCCTTTAGGGCTAGTCGGAAAGTTTGTACGGCGCTGTTTGGTTCTTCTAAATACGCCTCTGATGGTGAAAGAGATAGGCTTTGTCCGTGGTGTGACGAAACTCTCAGGCAACGGTCACCGCTGTCTTCATCGTCAGGATAGCTAGACGCAAAGAATTGTTCTATTGATTCCAATAGTGAACGATAACGCTAGCGCCTTTGACGTGGCGAGCCGCTCAAGCTGCACTCACGCCATCTTCGTCGCTTTGATGTCTTTCACGTTTTCTTGCGCTCCTGCCCAACGAAAAAACGTAGTAAGTGACGTTTGCCATAACGTTTATTTCCGTGCACGTATGCTTGAAAATGTATGCAAAATAAGTCACCGGCGTGGAAAAACATCGATAATTATACTTTTCTATGAACAATTTGTCTGGCTTATGAAATAGAGTGAGTTAGGATAGAGCAACGAGCAATACTACGTAACTGATCTAGAGGACCAGTCCACGTAGCATAATTTTAATGTGATATACGTATTTATGTTTCAGCGGTAGTATGGAACCAGCTTTTCATCGTGGAGATCTTTTATTTCTAACGAATTATGAAGAGGAACCTGTTCGAGTCGGCGAAATTGTAGTTTTCAAAATCGAAGGGCGTGACATTCCAATAGTTCATAGAGTGCTTAAGTTGCATGAAAGGTAAAAATTATTCAAAGTTGTAGTATTAAAGTATTATAGTATTCACAGTTCTAGTTTACCTTATGTCTATTTAGAGAATGTAATTATTCGAAAGGACCCCCCACACACATTTTGTGCGGGGTTCTTTGAAATCTTATATACGTACTTAACTACAAAAGAAAAAATTTTAAAGAGAGCAAATAAAGGTTCTCATTTTAGATTAAAAATTGTTTAATTCTTAGTCCAGATTTACATTTATTCAGCTCAGTGACATTTTTCAGCTCATTCAATTCAGTGTTGCAATTTATTATTGATAACTACAATAAATTGCCACATACCTTACCTTTCTGAAAATCTTGGAATAAATAGAAACGTTATTCGACAAGTTACTCTCTATTGTCCTCCAATCTTTCTTTGGGCGCCAAGCCTGCTCGGGGCCACTCAATTCTCAAAATTAATATTTTAAAATAAAAAAATAACTTCAAAAATCGCTTAAATTTAAGCTCAAATTCTAAACGCAGTGTGTCGGCTGTTCGCATGGTCAGCTCATACTCGGTAATTGGGCGTGTTTAGCAAATAAAAGAATCTCGACCAAATACATTCATTTCAAAGTATCAAGTCCCACAAAACTCGAACAATCGTTATCTGAACTAATTTACAATAGGCTTTGAATCCTAACCTAATTCTTAAAATTTAAACTAACTCTGAAAAACTAGGCTTCTCTACTGGGTACTCCATACTAGGTACTTTCTAATAACTTAAATATTCTAAATTGTAGATCCAAATTTATCTGCATAGTTCCTGAAGTCAACACGATAGATTTATTTAAACAAAAACCAGTGTAATAATTTGCAAAACCAAAATACTAATAATACTTCAAACATCTTAACTTAAATATGCAAATTTAGTAATGGCTTAACCTCAAATTCTTGAACGCCGCCTGTAGCCTCGATTCTATTTTGGAATACAGTACAGTTTTTAATATTTTTAAATATTTAAAAATGTTTTTTTTGCAAACATTTTTGCTGAAGGTCTTTATTTATGAATTACAAGGATCTATCGCGCTGTTTAATGGCTTGCATCGTAAGATAATGTAAACTGATTACTATGCTATCAATGAAAACTGAATAAAAATGTTATTTCGGGGATGAAAGTCGCTCAGAATAATCTTGAGTTTAATGAGGCAGGGCGTGTGCCAAAGTATTAGAAGAAAGTGTAGAAAATAAGGGTACATTAGGATGTCCATTTTATTTTCCTTATACAGGAAGATGTACACCAGATGTGGGCAATGGTGGAAACAGAAGGGACCCTATTTTTCTACACTTTTTTATATTACTTTGGCATTTTCTTTGCCTCATTCAACTATAAATTATTCTGAGCGACTTTCATCCCCCAAAAATCATTTTTATTCAGTTTTCATTGATAATATAGCAATCAGTTTACATTGCTTTAAATTTTAAGGCATTAAACGGCTTAACTCTGGATCATGTGAAAGTACAGCTTCTAGTGCGCTGGGCCTAACTACAGCATTTTCTTCGTATTTTGCCTAACATCTCTGAATAAAATTTTGTTACAAAACTTAAAAAATCATAATAATACTTCAATCATCGTAGCTTAAATATGCAAATTTAGTAATGGCTTAACCTCAAATTCTTGAACTCAACTTAAAGTTCACTGCCGTCCGTAGCCTCGATTCTGGTACGTTCTAAAACATTTTTGGAATACAGTACAGTTTTTAATATTTTTAAATATTTAAAAATGTTTTTGCAAACATTTTTGCTGAAGGTCTTTATTTATGAATTACAAGGATCTATCGCGCTGTTTAATGGCTTACATCTTAGGATAATGTAAACTGATTACTATGCCATCAATGAAAACTGAATAAAAATGTTATTTCGGGGATGAAAGTCGCTCGGAATAATCTTGAGTTTAATGAGGCAGGGCGTGTGCCAAAGTATTATAAGAAAGTGTAGAAAAAAAGGGTCCATTAGGATGTCCATTTTATTTTCCTTATACAGGAAGATGTACACCAGATGTGGGCAATGGTGGAAATAGAATGGACCCTATTTTTCTACACTTTTTTAATATTACTTTGGCATTTGCTTTGCCTCATTCAACTATAAATTATTCTGAGCGACTTTCATCCCCGAAACATCATTTTTATTCAGTTTTCATTGATAATATAGCCATCAGTTTACATGGCTTTAAATTTTAAGGCATCACACGGCTTAACTCTGGATCATGTGAAAGTACAGCTTCTAGTGCGCTGGGCCTAACTACAGCATTTTCTTCGTATTTTGCCTAACATCTCTGAATAAAATGTTGCTACAAAACTTAAAAAATCATAATTTTATTCCTTAGTTTAGTAGATTCGTCTAATCTTCAATAAAATCTTCTGAGATTTTTTCCTGCTGAGCTAGTGCTTTCAAAGTCAGGTTCGTCAGCTTTTTGCGGCAACATTAGTAATGAGTAAAAGATAAGTTAGCCTCAACACATAAAACAAATAAGGTCATTAATCACTAAAATTCCACGTTGACCATGTGACGCTTTCCACGTCAAAAAAATCAATCTTGGCAGCCATCTCATCGATTTTAATGAAACGCAGTGCTGTTGTGGTACTTTATGGGTAATGCTTTTTGGCAGAAGGATTTTTAAAAATCTTGAAAATTCTGGGCGTGACGCCATTTTGAAATTTGAGGTCGACATTTTTTTAAATTCTAATATTTCCGACAATTTTTTTCGGATTTTGATGAAACTTATAGGCACTTTGTAAAACAAGATGCAGTTTTATATAAAATATGGAACAAAAAAAAATTTCAAAATTTTCACAAAAAAAAACTCAAAAAAATTTTTTTATTTCATTTTTGACAAATTTCGCTATTTTTGATTTTTGATTTTTTTTGAGAATAATATTCCTTGTTCTTTTATCTTTCATTTCAAAAAAAAACTTGACGGACACTCATCTGGTTCGCGAGTTATGAATATTTAAAGAACGACATTCCAGTCGAATGCTTGAGCTACGCAGCAGCTAGGCGGGTAGTGCAGACATTGTCATCACACAATGTACCGTTGAAACGCTGCAGTCTCAAGCATTCCTGTTTACTTAGTTATTTTTCTCTCTCGCTTAGAATATTTTCGCTTAGGAGCAGATTTTTGTATCTGAAATATTTTTGATGTTGTGTTAGGAGCAGCAGAATATATTTTGCAACGGATTTGATGGCTATTGATCGGTATGAAGGAATGAAATCCTCTCGTACCATCAATTGTCTGAGCTTTCAGAAAACGATCGCTAAGGAATTTCGCATGATTTTCATATTCGCTTGTGGCACAAAAAATGAATTTCACTTTTGGCATAGCGCTGATGGCCCAATCGTACAACAAGGATGCCGTCGTAATCTGATTATCTAGTGGTCTTCGCAGACTCGCTGCTGTAGCTTCGCGCTTTAGTGTTCCAGATAATCCGTCACAAGGCCCTTTTCCATGAGAAGTGGCATAAAAATGCCATTCTCCTTTGATTTTGAAGTCTTCTTTGAAGTGCGCAAGATTAAGAAAATTAAATTTATTCTTATATTGCGAACCAGCTCCATCGGCGAAATGTATTAACTTTTCTACGTGATATCGACTTTTTAGTTCTGTGATTACTTTCTTTGAAAACAAATTAACGGCAGTTGCATCGTGGTGAAGGCAATCCGAAATAATCATGAAACTGTCGTGCACTACTTCCCCATTTTCTTTATGGTAAACAACAAAGGGGTGGATCGTTACTTGTGTCTGACACCAGTAGTGATTTTGGATGGCGTCCTGAATTACATTAGTAAAATTTTCACCAAAATCGCATAAAACCAAAAACACTCCTGCTTGAAGGGATTGTTTGGTATCATCAATATATTTACTTTGAACATTCGCTAGGAAATCATGTTTCAACAGATCAGGTAAATCTTTTGTAATTACATGAACGTATTCGTCGCCGGAGTTTACAATAGTTTCTAACATTGAGCGATCTGTGTTCGTCCATCGTTTGTACGTGGCATTATCAATGCAATTTTTGTCAAATAATTCATGTAACTTTTCTGTTACTATTATTATACCAGGGCAATTTTTGCAATAATTTAAAAAGCAATCAGGTTTTGGGTTCTCGCATACCATGGTGCCTAAAATGTCTTTATACGATCCGAGAATAGTATATTGAGCAACGAGTGCGGGAAGTCACCGATTGCCCACGAGTGCGGGGTTGGGCGCACGAGCGAAGCGAGTGCGCACACCCGCACGAGTGGGCAATAGGTGGCCCCGCACGAGTTACTCATACTATTGTTTGTTATAAGTGCGAAAGAGGGGTTAGGGGGGGTTCGGGGGGCGGAGCCCCCCGACATAAGAAAATATCTACAAAGAATAATCAGAAAGTAATTCAATCAATAACACAAAGATTATGTAAACATTTTTGTACCTGATTTTTGATTTTTCAAGAAGTAGAACAAGTTCTGGAGTTCATTTTGCTCATTTTCCACAATGCACGATTGCACCACGAACGCATCTACTATTCTACTCTTATACAATAGGTTATGTAGCTATCAAAAATAATAGAAGCTTGGGATTCCCCGAGTGTAGACTCATTCTTTTTAATACCAACAGGTGGCGGCAGCGTGCATTGCCGTGAAGTAATATATTTTTTGCGTGAAAAAATAATCAAGGACATCTAAGAAACGCAGTTTAGCACACTGCAGTAATGATTTGGTGGGGAATTCAGCATTTCGCGGTTGCTAAACAGACGTGCAAAGTAGCATTTCTTATGCACGTATAAGAAAAAATCATTTCCAGGTTGTGCATCTGCAAGCTCTTTCAGTCGTGCTCCAGCTATCATCAGTTTCATATTTTGATGAATTTTACACACACAAACTGAATGTGTTCCATTACCGCCCGCCAGAATGCATTCCTTTGGTCTTAATCCCGCGAATTTGGAAAACCCAACCTTACAGTCAGGATATCTCTCTTTATAAGCTACGTATAACTCCTTCAAATTTCCCAAGAGTAGTCGTTTCTGTTCATGTACTCGAACTCCCTTCTTCTTTACTGACATGTAGTCATTTTTTCCAGGCATTTGCCGACTAAAATCGCTGTGGCAATAAAAATTATGAACAAGCGTTTCTGCATCTTCAGATAGTCTTTTTCCAAGTTTAGGATTAGGAGATGAACCGATTCCATGTTCGGTGTGAATGACTTTTGCCAAACGAGCCATATTATAAGGAACACTAAACGTGTGTTGTATACGCCGAATTTCCCAACTTCTTGGCAACATCGTTAAGAACTGAACTTTTTCTGATTTTTTTGTTGTTTCAGAGATTTTTTCTTTCAACTCCTCAACGAGTTCATTTATTTCATTCTCGTTTTTGTTTACAACTTCAAATATTTTCTGCAGCTCAAAGTCTATATCTTCCCTTATTTCTTGTACCTTTCGTTTTTGGGCTTTTATTGATCTTGGATCCTTCCGATTTTCAATTGGGGGAATTTGCAAAATTTCAAGTATTTTGTTGAGCTTTATTATTAATTTTTCATCCTCGGAATTCAGATACAAGTCTTCCACTTCTCCAGAAACCACGCCTTCTACTTCATTTTCTGATTCATTGCTGAGGTAATTTTCATTCTGATCTACTGGAGGAAGATCATCAATACGGTTCGGTAAAGAAGAAGGGGGTGGTGCAGAGTTTCCTAAAACAGCTTTTACATTGTGATTGGTTTTTGGGGGATGAAGACGACATGAATTGCATATAAGCTGCCCCTCTTTGGCTTCGTTAATATCTATTCTTTTACAAAGTTCTTTTGTAATTTTGCGAAGTACTGACATGTTCAAATTTTTGCAGTGTCTTTTTTTACTAAAAGGATTACAACACCGAGAAAACGGAGCCATTTTACCTACTTTTTATAGTATTTTAGAGCTAAGTATTTTTACAGACTTCGATTGAAAGTTTAAAATATAATAACGTATGTTCGATTAAGCCACTTATAAAGTTCATTCGAGAATGCTGTTACTAACTAATAAACTTGTCACTTATGGAAAACACACTGTCAGTGAGAAATTTAAAGGTATATCCAAAAACGCGATCACGTGAGGAAATCTATTTTTTACTGACACTTATTAAAAGCTTAGAGAAACTATTTGTGTACACTGCATGTAACTCTATTAATGCTGACTAAGGAATATCGTACTCAACTCTGTCAACAACAATAGTGTCCAAAAAGCATAGTAGAATTGTACATCAGTGTCTGCTTGTACCAAAAATTTGTTTATCAACACCGCTGGATTGAGTACACTAGTCCGAGACTGCAGCGTTGCAGCGGTGCATTGTTTAATAACAATGTCTGCACTACCCGCTTAGCTGCTGCGCGGCACAAGCATTCGACTGGAATGCCGCTCTTTAAATATTCATAACTCGCGAACCAGATGAGTG
>CAKNXH010056931.1:7024-26650 GCA_932178445.1 Andricus quercusramuli
CATATTAATTTTGTTTCCTTTATTAATTATAATGCCATATTACTTTAACATTACTTTACCATTACTTTACCGTTACGCTGTAGCGTAATGTTTGCGTTCGGCCGGTCCGCCAGGGTGGATAAGTATTCTATCCGTGATAGTTAACAAGGAATGTCAAAGTAGGTCGCCGATAGAAAAGGATAGAGTGACGGATAGAAAACCATGGATTCGAACGAATAGGAAATATATTTTGCGGGGACGGATTAAGGGGGATAAGTAATGATTGGCATGGATTAAGATTCTATCCATGTTGCATAATGAGAAAAATCAAATACGTCGCGGATAGATAAGGATAGGCTGAAGTGTAGAACATTATGAATGAGAAAGAATAGCCAATTCTCTCTATGGAGAAAAGATTCATGAGGATTCATGAGGAGCATTGTCTGGCATGGATAAGTATCGTATCCGTGCTTGATAACAGAGAAAGTTTAAGTAGGTCGCGGATGTAAAAGGATAGGTTGCCGGATAGAAGATTACGGATTGAAATTAATAGAAAATATAAATATATTGCCTATTCGCTCCAATCCATAATTTTTCTAATTTATATTGTGGAGAAGGGATTAAAGAGAATAAGTAATGATTGACACGGATATAGATTCTACCCGTGTTACATAACGAGAAAAATCAAAGTAGGTGGCGGATAAACAAGGACAGGGTGACGGATAGAAAATTATGTATTAGAACAGATAGCCAATTCTTTCTGTGGAGAGAGGGTTAAAGAAGATAAGTAATTATTGGTACGGATAAGTATTCTATCCGTGATAGTTAATAAGGAATGTCAAAATAGGTCTCGGATAGACGAGTATAGGGTTGCGGATAGAGATTCATGGATTAGAACGGTAAGGGAATACATTTTTTTAGAGAAAGGATTAAAGAGGATAAGCACTGGTTGAAAAGGATAAATTTTTAATCCGAGATAGGTGACGAGATAAAATCTAAGTAGTTGGCGGATAGATAATATTGCGTCGCGGATAAAAAATAAAGGATTGAAACGTATAAATATAAAACAGATAGCAATACACAAGAACGGAAACAGAAGGATTCAAATGGATAGTTACATCGGATAAGATTATTATTTAAAAGGATAGATGGATATCCAACGGATACAAAGGGATTGAAGAGTATAGAAAAAGGATTAGAACGGTTACTTATGGATAGATGAAGGATTAAAATGGATGAGGTTTCAATCCATTTACTTCCAGCAGGGAATGCTATAGAATGCGATTGAATAATAAACATAATTTATGATAATGCTATTGAATGTGATTGAATGCGAAGTAGAAAATATGCGATTGGTAAGTATTGAATCACATTCACGAGATGTTCCTGGAAATCTGCTTTTCGACAACCACGCATTCAAAGTGCAATACTTTTGAATAAGTTTCAATGTGATGTTTTTGTGAGGAGACCTTTCAGCCAAAAATCGTCTGGCATAATGCGATACCGTCACACTAAATTTTGATTTTTTCTAAACAAAA
Source organism: Andricus quercusramuli (assembly GCA_932178445.1). NCBI lineage: Eukaryota > Metazoa > Arthropoda > Insecta > Hymenoptera > Cynipidae > Andricus > Andricus quercusramuli. Next base: position 8,542 of record CAKNXH010056931.1, read on the forward strand.
CAATTTTTTGGTATGGAGCATTTATTATTCTTATTCAGCGTCTCCATATTTCGGGAGCAAGCTTTTATTGTTGTGAAAAATTGAAAATTCGATTTTTAATCACTTTTCAAATGCTTTTCAAACCCTCTGAAGTTATAACCTCAAAATTCTTGGTTAATTTACTCTGAATTGGCTAACTTTTTCGGAGCAAATCTTTCTCATACGCTTTTAGAAACTCAATATATTTCAGGAGTAAGTTTCAAATTCTATTAAAACTGACGATTTTACCTTTTCTATCGGAATCCGCAGCCGAGCTTGTTCGAATTTGTGGCCAGTGTTACTTTGACATTGTCAACTAACACATCTATTTCCTGGAAACTGGGCAAGTTTTTCTTTTAGGCTTGAATCAACAACACGTCATCTCTGAAGTGGAGGTTTGTCTTATTTTTAAGGGGTGATTTCGATTTTACAGAATATTTTTTCGCTTTCCTGAAAAATTACGATATCGTTGGTTATCTACTTAGTTCTGCACCGGCACCCTTCAAATATTCTCAATACAAAGAACTAAACTCATTGATCGAACTAAAGAAATACGTATATTCATGACAGAAATGCATTTCTCTGACTCCAAGAATTTTTTTAGTGTTTGCAACAAATAAAGCTTAAAATAGGATAAGAATTAATCATGATCGAAAGATTGTTGACGTTTGTTGGAGATTTTGATCCGAAAAACTCAACCGCGGTGATCTCATGTACTATCTAACATTGTAGGCATTCTTGGAAAAAAATGTATTTGAAGCTCATAAATCCTAAGTCGTCAGTTGCATACAAAATTTAAAATTTTAAATTTCATCCCTGATTCATGCATTTTTAAGTCGTCAACTATGTTGTATGCATAATAAAATACTTTGGGCTGAAATATTTCGTACTCAGAAAGTTGAAAATTATTTCAAGTATTTTTTTAAAGAATACTGTAAATTATAGCAATACTTCTAAATAGATATTACTCAATATCTGAGTGCACAAAAGTGCATAATTTTCCATTGATTCATTATTTGATATACATATAATGTTGCTTAAAACAGCCGTATAATCATATAATCGCGTAAAAAATAAAAAATTCTAGAAAATAAGATCAAAGATTCCAAATATAATTCAAACGAATTCATTGGCTTATAAAATCCAGTGTAAAATGGTACAAAGAAATTTATTTTAAGAGCTCGTTTATAGACGTTGGTGTGTTAATCCGAATGATTTATAATTGCATGAAACAAAATTAATTAATTTGTAAAGCCCATTTACCTTAACTTCCAATTAGTTTATAATGGAGGATGCTTCAAAAAATTTGGACTATTTTTTGCAAAATTATATATGTAAACAATTTAATTTGTAAACAGTGAAATTAAAATTATCGAGTATATTTAAAAAAAATTATTTCATATCAAGTACAGTTACAAAAAAAAAACGAAAAATATTTCAACCTTTGAATACTTATGTATTTATGTAATTTAGAAACATTAAAATAATCTCATATAACTAATAATTATTCCATGACATTATAATTCTGTTTTATAGAGAGTTGCACGCCGACTACTAGCTGAAGGGCAAGCATCAACCTATGATGAAGCCGAAATAGCCGCCAGTTTGTTGGCCCTTAAATTTGGAAATGCAGAGGCACTTCATGCAGCAAAAGAATGCTCCAGCGTAGAATCCGCTTTAGCTTTTTTACAGCAAGAATGCGAACTCTGCACGAGTCGTTTTGCTATGAGTCAGGTACAAATATATAAAAAAATATATTTGCTTTTTAATCATTATCATTATAGCTAAGAAGTTAGCACAAAATGAAAGTTATGGTAAAGGTAGACACTCTTAAATTTGATGGAAATCTTTTGCAATGTTACGTGCATGCGAATCTGCATTCCCATGTAAGAAAGTCTACAGATCCCTATCGCCAAAACATACCCAGTACCTACATTAAAAAATTTCAATTGAATAATTTAAAGTGTCCGCTTTCACTATTTCTACGATACATATTTACTTATTTATTTTTCGAGTTTTACTCAAATTTACTAATTGCTTATTTCTAAAAACTACAGATGATTTCCATGCTGAAATGCACTCATCGATGTTGCAATGACTGTGCGAAAAACTATTTCACAATACAAATAAGTGATCGAAGTATAACAGATGCTGTGTGTCCATTTTGCAAGGAGCCGGACTTGACTGATGCCACTGAAGATGAAGTATTAGAGTACTTTAGTATTTTGGACATTCAGTTAAAGTCACTTTTGGATTCACCAATTCACGAACTCTTTCAGAGGAAACTTAGGGATAGAACACTGATGCAAGATCCGAACTTTAAGTGGTGTGTTCAGGTAAAACATAACGGCCGTCATAAGTACTAATGTATTCGCTGCCGAATAAAAAAAAATAATTGGGACGAATTGCGATGAATGAACATTTCCGAATCCACCCGAATCTTGCTTTCAGATTTCTTGTGAAAAAAATTAAGGCACACTGGGGAATTGTAATTGTGTGAATTGAATGCATGTGAATTCATTTGAATGCGTCGTCAAGTTGAATTCGAAAAAAAAATTAATAAGAAGTGCATGCGTGTATCCAGGGCACCGCCACTGGGCTAAAGGACCAGTCTTGAACAGTATTTGCGCTGACGAATTCAGGTGATTTGGAGCTTGACTTTAAATCTCGCGAGTTAAAATGAATTTGCTGACACTGAAAATAATGTGTGCTGCCGGATTCAAATGAATTAGGTTCCCTAACAATTTTTCACCAAATTCGGACGAATAGCAGATTTCAAGATTAAATTACTTATTTCCGAATTTATGCGAATTCATTTGTCTCAAAGCAAGAATCATGGAGGCTTCTAGCGTATTCTTCTTAATTCACCCCAATTACTTTATTTTTACTGGGTATTTGCCAATTGACTATAACGAAATGTTGAGCGAATTAAAAATGTTATTAATACATTTCCAGTGTTCAAGTGGATTTTACTCAAACCCTAATCAAAAGCGATTGATTTGTCCAGATTGTCGATCTGTCACTTGTGCAATTTGTCGAAGACCAGTGAGTGTTTTTTATGTAATGTCTTAGGTTAAAGAAACAATCTAACTTACATACTTCAACAAAACATACTATATTCATCATACATGTATATTTTAGTGGGAAAAACAACACGAAGGAATTAGTTGTGTGCAATTCGCCGCATGGAAGGATCAAAATGATCCTGATAATCAGGCAGCTGGTCTTGCCAAACATTTAGCAGATAACGGCATAGATTGTCCGAAATGCAAATTTAAATATTCTTTGTCACGTGGAGGTAATCAATCTATGAAGTTTTAATCCTTTACTCGATGTAGAGCTCAATATATATATATATATATATATATATATATATATATGTATATATATATATATATATATATATATGTTCAGGCTGGCTCTCCAGTTTTCTCCATGTACTTGGATAAAAGCTATGCAATATTTCCATCTGATTTCGGGATAAAAAAAGTTTGGAATTTTTCAATGTAGACATTTTTCCATAAATATGATGAACAACCAGGCGGAAATAACACAACTTTTTCCCATCCACTGCCTAATATTGAACCTATCACCCAGTTGCCCATTAATCGCACGGAGAAAACTGTAGGATCAGTCTAAACATCTAGATCTAGAAAATCAGGCAGACTATATTTGAGGTAAACTGTAGGACTCTCTATAGGCCATCTCCATAGAACATCTCTATAAATGATCAAAATAATATGCTCAACTTTATCCTCCCAGGGAAAAACTTGATAATATGGTCAACTTAACTATCCCAAAGGGACAACTTGATTATTCTGATATTCAGTCTGGCCCTCTGCGATTTTTAAGCAAAACCTAAAATGAAAGTCTCCTTGACTGTTTCGAAAAAATGATAGAAGGAAGGTTTGACCATCTGGATTCTAGAAGGTCTCATTGACTCTAAATAATTTTGACTATTAATTTTTAACCTCCGAGTTCACCGTGCGCTTTACTAATACCTACATATATTGCTTTTACCGCTTTTAGAAGCCAATTCTACTCTCTATACTCTTTCATCAACAAAAGCACATATGGGGTACAATTTCCCAAGTGTGCCCGCCCAAAATTTTGTTGTCGCCTATCTCATTTAAACTCTGCCAGATTATAGTGCTAGTGGACCTCTTTAAATTCTGTAAAGGGAGGCACCTAGTACAACGGGTTGTCAAGATACAGGGGACGGAATTTTCGACGTTTCCCCCTTACTGCTAACCTTCAATTGTACATAACTCCTGATACAGTTATCCAATCTCGCTTTTTATGACAGTTTTAAAAAGCTATTTTAACAAGGTTTGAAATAAAAATAATCATTGAATGATAAAAAAATTATTTCACCTTGATTTTTCATTTTAAATAACATTTTTGAGATTTTCTCCCTTTACGGCATTTTTGATTTTTTTTTAATTAGGCTAGAAAAAAAAGCTTGATTTTTTCTCTTCAAAAATATCCCAAAACGAAAATGGCATGGAAAGTATTGGTTGAGTTATAGAAGGTCATAAGAGCGCGAGTGCCACGAGCCACAGCGCTACTAGGCGTGCTGTAGTGACTCAGTGGTTCTCATAATGGATAAAAATGATTTTTCTGCTTACGCGTAAAAGAAATTCCATTTTATTCTGACTTTTTGATAGTTTCAGAACAATTTAGATATCTCGTGGCCACAAAACCAATAGATTTCATCTCAAATTATAAATTATAATTTTCATTGAAGTCTCATTATTTCATAGCTAAGTAGCAGTCTTCTTTTTTTAAACATCTAAAGAATAGCTTGAAAGAAGGAGAATTTCTCATTGTATGCGATTTTGCTGAAAACTATGCATTCGCAGCGCAAAATGCCGCACAGTAATTTCATTGGAATAATGGTCACGATCATTACAACTCCCAGCTGAAAATTCCTGTACAGGAACCTCGATGGACACGAAACTGTACAAGTAATCTTGACGGTTCCTATGCAGGAATTTGGCGAAGGAAACTGTACATGGTCCTGTAAAGGAAGCTGCACTGACAAAGGAACCTTTTAATGATCCTGTACAGGTGCTGTATTGATGTCGCTTACAGCTATAAACTTGCCTTCCTTTTATTCCCTTGAAGAACCAACTCACTGTCGAGAGAGCTAAGCTACCAGCGAACCCTCGCGGATTAGTTCCTATGCAAGTTCATGTATAGGATTCTGTACATGAACCCACACCTCAATTCACTCTGTGAAGGTATCTGTACAGGAACATTCAAAGTTTAGCTTGTATACAGGTTCCCTTGCAGGATCGTGTACAGTTTCCTTCACCAAAGTTCTGCACAGGAACCGTCAAGATTACCTGTATGATGCTCTGTATCAATGGGCTAAAAGACTTGCCTCAACGGTAGTATTTTTCATCTCTGAAGAAAATCATGCCGTCACTGCTGAAAACCTTAAAACTCGATTCGATTTTGCAAAGACTGTGCCGGGCACACAAAAATACCATTACTTTGTAACCTCTTCAGAATCGACTCTAATTTTGAAGAAGAATTCGTCATCTCCACAGTATGACATTTGCCCCAAAAGAAAGATCGCAAAGAGATCGCAAATAGAAGAGCAAAGTGAACGTTAAATTGGAGAAAAAACCATTTTTGAAGTTACGCTGTGAGAGGCAAGGGGACTCACACAAAAAGCACCCCAAAACTTGAGAGGCAAGGGGACTCACATAAAGAAGCACCCCGAAATGTGAAAGGGAAGGAGACTTACATCAAAGAGCACCCCAAATTGTTAAAGGCAAAGAGATTAACATCAAAAAAACTCACCAGAACTCGGGAAGTAAGAGGACTTAGCAAAGACCATCTCGACATGTGTAACAGATGAACAGAACCATCCACCAAAATCGTTTATGATTTTATCATTATATCGTTTTCCTACAATGGAACCATTTTGAAAATGTAATTAAGAAAATATCTAAATCGTTCTCCAGCTACCTAAGAGTAAGAATGGAATGTAATTTTGTTACGCGTAAGCAAAAACATCATTTTTATCAATTATTAGAACCTCTAAGTCACTACAGCACACATAGTAGCGGCGTGGCTAATTGACGCGGGTCACCCGCGCTCTTATAACCTTCTATAACTCAACCAATAATTTCCATCCCATTTTCGTTTTGGGATATTTTGCAAGAGAAAAAATCAAGCTTTTTTTTCTAGCCGAATTGAAAAAAAAAATCAAAAATGCCGCAAAGGGAGAAAATCTCAAAAATGTTTTTTAAAATGAAAAATCAAGGTGAAATCATTTTTGTATCATTCAATGATAATTTTTAGACCTGCTGGGGTTTTTTAGACTTCGGATTCGGATTAAGCGACCCCAAAAACATATAGTAAACATGGTCTGACCTCCAGACCCGCAAAAAGATTTTTTATTAGGTTTTTTAAGGTTATCTCAGAACCCTGACTTGCTGGAGTTTTTCGGACCTCGGATTCAGATTCAGCGACCCCAAAAACATATAGTAAGCATGGTCTGACCGCCAGATCCGGAAAAAGATTTTTTTTTGTGTGGCTGTGTTTTTAACAAAATTTAAGATATTTCCAAAATTTTACGGGCTTTCATAGAATGTCTAAAGATTTTAAGGGATGTTAGTCAATTTTACATGTTTGCATAGGACTAAATATTCAACGGGATTTCAGGTGATTGGAAGGAATAACAAGGGATTTTAAAAGATTTCAAGAGATACTATGGGAGGTGTACCATATATTTCAATAGTAATTAAAAGCGTTCTGTGACATTTTTACTGTTTTTTTGAAAAATGTCGGATTTAATTGACCCAATTATTTAAAAATTGTGAAGAAGAATCTTTGTATTGGCATTAGGGTCTTATGAACATATTTAATTAAAAACTGTGCATTTCGTAAAAGTTAAATTGGCAAACGTTTCGACCACGGATGGGTGTCCTCCTCAGTGCCAGATATTGAATTAAGAAATAAACTTAAAACTAAAGCTTTGGTATGCAATATTTGGTAAGAAAGAAAGAAAATTCATGCACAAACTTAGCACTTCTATGTCATGCAGCTCCTCTCTCTCTCTCTCTCTCTCTCTCCGCCCTTCTCTCTGTCACCCTCTCTCTCTCTATATATATACGCTTCCTCTCTGCGTGTTCTTCCCGTTTCGTTGCAGAAGGTGAGATGGTTTGCGGGAAAGTAAATCACTCCTTAATCCCACAAACACAGTATTCACAAACACAGTATTCACAACACGTTGAACAAAGACACACGCTTTTAAGTTCGAAAGGAAGTTAATTATTGAGAAATAAGGCAAATGATTTAAAGTTATTATATCACAGATTTCTGTTAATATACATAAAAGGATAGTTTTCGACGTAAAAAATAGAGACATCCGCTCTGTTTCAAATCACGAAGAAAACTGAAAAAGCATTCTCAATGCCAATACAAAGATTCTTCTTCACAATTTTTAAGTAGTTAAAAGATCAATTCGAAATCTAATGTTTAATCTGAGTTGAATCTAAAACTATGTTTAATCATGAATCTAATTGTTTGCACAAAATTTAATTTCAGGCTGTATGCATTTTACTTGTAGTCAGTGTAAATACGAGTTTTGCTGTGGCTGTGGAAATGCTTTTGTAATGGGAGCAAAGTGCGGAGTCAGTGCGTATTGTTCAAAGTTAGGACTTCATGCACATCATCCTCGAAATTGTTTATTTTATCTAAGAGATAAGGAACCAGCACAATTACAGCAACTACTGAAAGAAAATTGTGTTGAATACGATACCGAGGGTCCAGTTGGTGAACACAAATGCAGAGTTCAACTGCAAAAGGAAACGCCAACCGGAGTAGTTGACGCTATTTGTAATTCAGACGTCGTAGAAGGTCATGCAGGTTTATGCAGGTACAGAAAATACAAAAAAATGGAAGATACCAATGAATATTGGGCCCATTGCAATTCTAGTATTTATTAGTAAAAATTATTTTACTTTGCTGGAGTTATTAAATCAATTTTTTTAATATAACTTTAAAATTTGTCTTCTATTATAATTTTTAGCTTATTATTTTTATCACAAAGAGTTCACAGTTGTTCCTTAACTACTGCTTTCGAATTCGTTCATCTTAATTGTACTTATTCTTGATAATGAACTGTAATTTATCACAATGCTTTTGAAACTACTTTTAACAACCTCCCGCAAGAGGTCTTGATATACTTCAAGAATAATAGTTTTAAATGGCGGAAACTTTTTTCTGTTTTTATTTCTACAAATTCTATTCTTATCTAAAATAAGTATGAGACAAATATGTACAATTATGGGAAAACTATCATTTCGATGGACAAAAATTTCTTTGGTGAATCCCTTCTAGAGAATATTGTATTTTAATTTGTATTCAAAATTATCTTGTGTTCTAACAAGTATTATCATACATGCACGATGTAAGAAATAACTAACAATTTTATTGTGAGTCTATTTATCAGTTTGTATTTGGATATTTTTAAACGATACAAAGTATCATTTTTGTTATAAAACACAACATTCATATTTTCTTTCAATGCATTTTTTATCGAAAAAAAATTACACTGGAGTCCCGCTTTACCGGCCGTTTCGGGGGTACCCTCAATGGCCTTGACGGTAAATCGGGACTCTCCAAACCGAAAACAATCAGGGTCGTATGAACCATTCCTATTGGAGGTTTGTCCCAAAAAAATATTTTCTTTGCATTTTTACCATTTTGGTTTTATAATATCATAATGAACGTGAAAACGTTTGTGCTCGAAAATCACAATTTATCAAAATACTGATTTATAAGTATGTACGTACATATACCAGGGTGGCCATTTTAAAAGAAGAAAACAATTCCTGGCCATTTCCCGGTTTTTTCTCAGTTCGCAAACATTTTTTACGGTCAATAAAATTAAAAAATTAAAACTCTGAAGCTAAGCATTTTTCCATTTGAAGAAATAAAAAATAAACTACAAATTATATCACTCAAAGTGGAACTCTTGAATTTTTAACTTTTTAAATTGAAGTTTAAGTTTTTGTTTTCGAAAAGTTTGTATTCGAATTATCAGTAATTTACACGTTTAATATGGAAGGTACTAACACTTTCCAATTAAACAATTTCAAATGAAATGCAGGTAAACTGCAAAATTTAGAATTTCTAACTTTTATAAATTATAGAATTCAAAGATTCAGATTCAATTCCAAAAATATAAATCCACGTTATCATTTTCAATGTTCTAAGTTGAAGAATCAATCAATCAACTTAAAAATTTTCAAAATTATATTATTTTAAGCAATTTTAAGATAGAAACATGTTAAATGATAAATGTTTTTTATCCAAAATTTTCAAATTTAAACGCTTTCAATTTTTAATTGTTCAAGTCCTCAACAGTGAATTTTAAAATTCTTTAAATTAAAAATATAAAATGGAACATTTTTAAATTAAAAGATTTTCGAATTACGCATTGTAAAGTGAATGATATCATAATCGAAAAAGATAACAATTCAAGTAATTTTGACTAATAATAATTATTTTATTTATTATTTTATTACCGAATGTCCTGCGATATTTTTGCAACTGACTGAAAATGACTGAAGCAGACAACGCGATTAAACGCCACGGGTACTGCCTGCTTTTATTATATACCCCTGCGTTGTTGCGGAGTTGCTCCGCTCACCGCGCAGCGTCTCTCTCTCGGGCCCTTGCACTACCTTGTCTAGTGTATCGGGAACAGGTAAAGAGGGACTGCAGTGTATTACGGAATTCCTTATTTGTGCTCGAAAATGTAAGCTATAGTATACAGGTGGTTAAAGATCGATTAAAGACTTGCTATTTTTTTTTTTCTTGAGTCAACTTACCACAAAAGCAAATTAACAGTTGGAAATAGAGACTTAATAATGTTTTCGTTATAGATTTAGGAGTATTTTTTCTCAATATGCAGATATAAATTCAGTATGGGCACTAAAATTAAAGAAGAAAATTTCCGGTCATTTCCGAGTATTTCTTATTTTGCAAATATCTTTTTTCTGGTCATTACCATAAAAAAATTGAAGCATTCAAAGCTGAAATACTTTTTATCTCAAAATAAAATTCTTCTGAATTTGAGACATTAACACTCGAAACATTATAAATTCAGCAATATCGGGTTAAAAAGTTTAATAATGTGCAATTTACATTGTACAATTTCAAAGCACTCGCTTTCAAAATTAAATAATCTAGAATTCTAGACTAAAATTTACTGCGAGAAAAATGTCTAATTATGACAGTTTTAATTTTAAATTACATATTCGATTTCGCAAATCTTTAAGTAAAAATTAGTCAATTTGAAAAACTTGTAACATGAAATTGTTCGATAATTCAAAAGTGTATTTTTTCAGTTTTTCAATTGAAAATTAAGCATTAAAGATTATCATTAAGAATGGTAAAAGTAACTTCGTTTAAATTAGCCTTTAAAATTGAAGTGACTGTATAAGTTTCCCTACTAAAAATTAGCATAATTCACGGTCAAAAAATAAATGTACCGTAATTTCCCAGTTTTTCCTGGTTTAAACCAATTTTTTGTTCAGTGGTCACCGTGTTTCTATAAATATCGCCATCATGTTAAGGGGCTAGTCTAGTTTCTCGGGCGGAAAATGGAGGTGATTTTTCGGGACTCATACAAAAAAACCATGCAGTCAAATATTTTCCAATTTTGAGGATATATTCAAATACTATTGACAAGTTAATACACAAAATTTCATGAAAAAATGTCGACTGTAAGCCGAGTTATATACTCCGATGTCGAGTCATCCAAAAATGATGTTGTAAATCGGCTGCAGTTGTAGAGATCTTCAGAATGCCAGTATCTCAAAAAAAAATGTTCACGTTAAACTAGATGACTTTCCCCGTACTATGAACTAGGATCTTTTGAAAATATTGAAAATTAAAAAAATGGCAGGGTTTTTGAAAATGCAGTTTTGAGAAAAACGCTTTTAAAGTTTTGACAACTGATTTTTGGTTATAAAATTTAATTTTTCATACTCTCATAGCTCTGGGAACTTTTTCTCCGAATAGTATACTATCGAATTAGGCAAACAAAAAATCGATTTTTTGAAAGTGTGAAACTAGACTAGCCCCTTAAACTGATTCAGCATATCGGTTTTATTAAAACCCTTCCCAAATTCAGGATTCATTACATCGACTATTTAGTTCGGAAAATTCGTCTAAAGCACTTGGAACCACTACCGGTGTTCAATATAGACGATCTTGAGACTTGTATTCTTCGTGCCGGTAAAAAACTACCTGCAAATTGGTATGGACGTGATCCAGCAGAATATAGGAGGGACTTAACAGAGGTAATTAAAACGCGATAAGTGCGTAATTAAAATGGGTACTTTTCCCCGCAGGCAGCACTACATTGAGTACCTGACGGGTTTGGTGCTCAAAGGCAAGCTGGATCCCGTGGCTATCTTTGACTTGAACGACGCAAAGCAAGAGTTGCGCCGCCGGGGAAAAGTCCCACCTGCCAAGGACCAGGAAATGTCCGAACAGGATTACCTCATGGCCTGCATTCAGGTGACTAACATAAAATCTGTTTGAATTTTCCCAACTAACAGCTTTTATTAATTACTGGCGTCTTTGAAATGATATTAGAAAAAAAAGTAGCCAATCTTCTGACAATTTAGATTGTTTCTCGTATATGAGAAGATATTGAATTACATCCTAAAGGTCGATAAAAGCCATCCATATTACATCGAAAATACGTATTTAGGATTCCTGATTGTTGCCCAATGTAGTTTTATTTTAATTTTTCAATTAGATTTTCATTGGTAATACAAATATAGAACAATCATTGAAGAACTAAATGATCAGAGACTAATCATTTTCATTATAAGATTAAAATATTAAACTCCTAGTAAAATAAAACGATTTTCTTTTCAGATGGTGCAAAAGGAGATTCCTCTGGAGTAGAGATGAGAAAGGCAGAATTGTTAAAATAACAGAAGAAACATATTGATCGAATATTGTGCGAGTTGTTCGTGCACTCATCTTATTTATTATTCATACTGTCAAACTTCGATCATAAATAAAAGCTTTAAATTACTGTAGAACATGTAGCGAACGAAGCTGTTTCAAATAATGACAATAGAGATATAGTTTGTACGAAGTAAACGTAAAACAGCTTAAGTTATAGAAAGATCTGATACTCTTGAAGAGTGCACTGCTTTCTTTTGTATCCTTTTTTCTCCTGTTTGTTAACATTTTCTAGAACGATATCGTGTTGCTATGATGATTTACAATTAGAAGGATTCGAGTGATTTTACACAGTTAAGAGTCCAGGACATGTGCACACGGTGTAAAAAATATCCTGAAAAATATACAATACAAAAATATTTTCACGTTAAATTCAACGTCTTCGAATTTAATAAAGTTCTTTCAAAAAATTGTTTAAACTATTTCTCTTCTTCACCGTGTCATCCTTTAATATACTGTTGAGTTTATCCTTGTTCATTGTTTTAAGTTTCTGTAGTGGTGTCAGCTGTTTTCCCATTTCCTTTTTTCCTTTACATGCTAAAGGACTAGATTTATTTAAAATTCTCGGGCTCCCTGTTTCTGATGAAGGTGCAACATATGAATCTGATAAGGATATATTTAAGCCGGCCGTTCTATCCTTTGTACGTCTCTTTCTTTTTTTGCCGGACTTTAGAATTTCTGAATCATTAAAAGCTACTTGTCTCTTTAGTTTCTGTCTTTTTGGTTTCTTGCAAGTAATCTGGGTATTTTTCAAACATGCTGAACACTTGATAACCATTTTGTTAATTTCGTTGCGTAAACATTTACGCATAAGTGTTGAACGATACCTCGATAATCGGGCATTATTCTCCGCTGCGCGAATGATCTTTTTTATAGAATTTGAACACGCTTTACCTGGAGCCAGGCGATTTCTGTGTTCCACCTTGGTCCATAAAGATCCACAATTAGAACAAATGTTTGAGGGTCCGAAACATTGTTTTGGCAACTCTACGTTGTTTTCCTGCTTTCGGCAACATTGTCTGAAATGTATTTTGAAAAATTTGCAAAATCTGGGACCAAAAGTTTACCTTCTACTCATTCAAAAATTGTTACTAATAACTTCGTAAATATTTTTTTTTCTCAAATCAATCGAATGCATAGGCATCATCTTTAAAAAATAACGTACTGTGTGTCGACGACCAAGTCTGGGATTTGAGCATAAACTGCTTGTCTTAGATTTAATTGCTGACAATCACGAAGGAATAGTAAGGAGTGATATCACCCTATGTGTTCGGTGAGCAGAGGTGGGACAAGTGACGTCCAATAATTCGTTAATGCTAGCTACGAATGAAAACTCATATGCTCCCCCGTGCATATGCGCAGAGCTGTTTTCGCAGTCACATGTTATACCCACTCAATATGTTACCTTTTGACATCTCGATGCACATGTAGGTTATGTTCGTTTGTTTATGTTCGTTCAATACACAAGTTCGAAACTTCAAACGCGTGTTGACATCGTTGGCATGGCAACCACCAGTGCGCATGTGAACGGGACAGCATACGAGTTTTCATTCGTAGCTAGCATTAACGAATTATTGGACGTCGCTCGTCCCACTCCCCGCTTACAGGGATACTACTCCTTACTATTCCTTCGTGCTGACAATAATAGAACATGATATTAAAATATCCCAAAAAAGCTCTATACCCCTAAATATAGAGGATCGACTGCAATTTCAGCCCTTAGATTAGAGGCTGAAATTGGTAACGATCTTCAATGTTTGGGGGAATAAAACTTTTTTTGGGTGAATCAATTCACGTTTATAAAATTCTAAGTTTTTATTTAATACTGCATTATTAAAGTTTCAATCATAATTATTGACAAGTATATGAAAAGATTTATTCTTGGATTTATAAAATTATAAATTAAATAGTTTTCCAGTGGATTAAGAAATCCTTTCTACAAATTTAAACGGAAAAATACGATAATTATAAGCAAATAAATATTGCAGAAAAAAGAACATAATTTTGAGAATTTCAAGTTCATACATAAACATAATTTCAAAGTGCTTCTTCCTTTTAGAAAGTAATTCTTAAAGGCTTATATTGATAGAAATGGGAAAATTCTATTGTATGTTTTTCAACATAAAAAAGAAAAATAGAACGAAAAAGAATTAAAGTTTTTCGAATAGAAAATAATTGAAAATTGATGTTCTTTGATCATATTAACACAATATTATATTTTCTATATGTATAGATTAAACTTTATTTAGTTTCATCAGCAGAAATTGAATCGAAAGTGATTTTCAAAGTCGTCAAAATCAAACCATATGAATACCTATGTAGTAGCTGCAGTGCACCTAAAATAGACTCAAATTGTTAGGAAATCGTAAAAGTTGGTATATTTGTAATATAGCATTTTTAAAATAATGAAGATTATGAAATTTCTCTTTTTCATTATTATGAGAGGTTTTTTCAATTTTTGTTAAGATCAGAAATTTTAGTTTTTTTCAAAAATTATGCGCTTTTTAAGTATTTCTAAAAATTCAAATTTTTTCACAACGTATTTTATTCCTTTCAGATTGATGAAGAACGTAAAAGAAGTCATTCTCTTATGAACCTTAAGTAGAGAAAACATTAGTGACATTGTTTTTCTGTTGTTGTTTAGAAAAATTGTTTTTTTAACATTTTCAAACATTTAATTTGTTTCATACAGAAAATTTCTGTACAGTCAGATGTTTTTATATTATATGAGAGCAATTCCATGTCAAATCATCTAAAGAATTTCATCTACTGTTGATAATTTTGATGGAAATTCTAGTATCCGTTTTTTTAGGTGTTGAGAGAAAAAAACCTGAGATAATTTTTGAAAAATTGAAAATACTTAGATATTCAAAATTGAAAATTGTAGTCCTTTTTCTTGAACGTGTGCAACTTGGTGATTTTTATGATATTAAGAGGTATTTTTTTTTAATTTCTGATATTAAGACGTGGTTTTGAAGAAATATTTTGTTTTGGAAAAAAAAAATTCAAAAACTTTTCGAATTTTTCAAAAACTAAATGAATTTTTGAAAAAATCCACTTTTGATTGTTTTTAAATTTTTTTTATAGATAGCTGACAATGTGCTCTAAAAGCCCCGTAAATTTAAAAATGAGATCTCCCTTAGTTTTCGATAATTAATTAAAAAAGTACGCCGAGTCGTTGCATATAATACGAATATTATTGGGTAGGGCCACGGAAACGGCCTGGCGCCATCTGTTGCCTAAAAGTGGCAATTCCTTATGGACGAATTCCACTTGTTTAAATGCGATTGAAAATAAATAAATTTATACTGAAAATAAGAGTTTAACTATCAGATAACGAGAGTGTCTGTAGAAAAACTGATAAAATCTCGATTGAGGGAAAAAAACTTTTGCTCGAGTTTATTAAACACGAACTTCAGAGTACTGACTCTCGGGCGCTGGGCAGTGGCCACGCCATGCCATGGCGTACGTTCTTTTTATTTATTTATTGAACAGTGTACGGGCATGGCCCTTTAATTACAATCTAGTTTCTTGAAATTAAGTCGTAAGTATAATAACAATATATGCTTATGCTTAGGCCGCATTGTTTTCGGAATAATATGCTATTTTTCTAAGTGCATTTCTGAATCTTGTTGCTGAGGTTTTAAAAAAGTCCAGTTCCTTACACTTTAGGTTTGCTTCCCTACATAGTCTCGTTATTACTGAATTTGCCCCGTAGTTAGTTCGGTGGTATGGTGCCATAAACAAGTTTCTATTTCTCAGTGAGTTTAGTGGAGCATATAAATTTATCATGCATAGCAGACTAGAACAATCGATGTTGTTGTTTAAGATGTTATACAAAAAGCACATATCGACAAACATAAATCGTTCTGAAATTCGTGGTATATAAAGCAATAATCTTATGCTGCTATAATCGTGATTATGTTTGTTCATCGGCATACCCAATTGTCTAGCCGCGAAGCGTAGAAATTTATTTTGTAGGCGTTCAAGTCTTATAACGTAGTTGCAGTAGGTTGGTTTCCATACCACTGAGGCGAACTTTAAGAGCGGTCTTACTAGAGAGAAATACAATGTTTTTAGGGCAAGCGGATTTTTAAATTTCGATGCATTTCTCGTGACAAATCCCAGTGACCTGAGGGCTTTATTAATTGCATTAGCAGCTTGGACTTAATCTTAATTATTCCTTAATTATTAATTATTTAATTATAAATTAAATTAATTGAATTAATTATAAATTAAATTAATTGAATTAATTATAAATTAATTCTTAATTATTCCTTGCATTTTTTTCATCAGTTTAAAAATTTGGTTATAAAAAATCCGAAAAGATTTGAAATTCTTTTGCAAAACATATTTCTTCAAAACTGCGTCTTATTATGAATAACTGAAAAAATAAACATCTTGATAGCATTAAAATCACCAATGTTATGAAAGTTAAAAGAAAAGAACTACAATTTTCAATTTTGATTATCTCCTAAGTTTTTTGAAGTTTTCAACACTTTCATCAAAATTACAAACAATAGATGAAATTCTTCAGATGATTTGGCATGGAACTGCTCATGAGAGCTGATTACCATAAAACTTATGGTTTGTGTCAAACATTCAAACGTACGTAAGAGAACCAACTAGTATTACATATATCCCAATTTGTATAATTTTACAGTAATAATAAATCGCTGAAGAGAATATAATCCCCAACTGCTAATTTTTTCAACTACATACATACCTAGTGTATTATTTCGAATCTGCGTTTTTCTTTTAACGGGGTATAATTGTACGGTTGCTATTGAAGAATAACACCTTATATCAAGTAAACTTTCTTTTTTTCATCGATCATGAGTGGCATTTTTTTTAAAACAAACCTCAACAAATTACAAAAAACTCTAATATTTAAAAATCCTTTACATTTTTTATAGATGATTCTGAACCAATCTATTCAGATTATTACATTTTCTAAATAGGAAAAAGGAACAATTCAAAAATTCTCATGTATTTCTAAAATTGCTAATATTTAATGCATTCTTCTTTAGAAAAATTTAAATAAAAGGTTTTCTTTCAAGAAATTGAGGTACAATTATTTAGACTCATTTAAAAGAATTCAGAAAGTATTCATAAACTAACCCTGCAGATTGGAACAAATCATGAGTTTAGTTTGTACATTAATCCTTATTTTCAGTACCCAGCTGAAAATTCCTGTACAGGAACCTGTACAGGATCCTCCCTAGGGAATTTCTTGCAGCAACATCCACGATAATACAGGAACCTGTACAGGTATTTGAATATCCAGGTTCCTGTACAGGAACGTGCGCAAGTTCCCTCGCAGGGTCCGCGGCAGGAACCGGTGTACCAGGAACCTCCAAAGGAAACTTTTAGGTTCCTGCACAGGAATTTTCAACTGGATATAAGACTTGCATCAAACGCAATCTACATAGAAGAAAGTCATAGAAAGTACATAGAAGAAAGATTCTATTACAAATTTCTTTCAATTTTAAGCTCATAATAATTATATTAAAATGGAAAATTTTCATCTTTCTAAATTGGGAATTAAAGCCCAAATTCTGAATTTTGAATAAAAATAAACATCACTAACATTCCTATCTCGACGAATTGACAGGAAAACATTCCACACATATAGCATATTCCACCGGTAGGAGTGTTACATTTAATTTGATTTTTTAATTTTATTTAAATTTTTTACATTTACACTATTTTTTTACTTTTATGTATAATAATATAAACACCTAATAGTTGATCTTATAGATGAAAATTTGTTATTGCTTCTTCATATAAAGTATAATTAGTATGTTCTCTTACACATAATAAGTGCGCAGCTGGTTGGCCTCGTTTCCGTCAAATTTTGTTAAAAATTTGACTATATTCCACAAATGAATAACATTTTCCATCACTATTGACGTAAATAAAAACAATAAATTACTGATAAAAGACAGCAGTTCTATCGCAGCGGACGGAATATTATATATATATACCATCTATACCATGATCCAGCCCATGATCCAATAAATACATGGTCCAACCCATGATCTAAAAATACACGGTCTAGCCACGCGCAACTAAAAAAAAG
>CAKNXH010056931.1:42626-56468 GCA_932178445.1 Andricus quercusramuli
AACAAATGGTGCAAAGTCCTTTTATAAAAGTTTTCATGATTTTAGGCCTCATAAGAGGTCTTGCTTCCCAAACTTTGAATGCTTTGAATGTTGTGAGTTCGGGAAATATGACGGAAATACATTCCGTGGCGTATGTCACAGTGCCTACCAATGAAGTTGCCAAAAAACTAGCTCAGTAAGCATAAATAATTTATTTTATAAATAATATGTGATCGAAAATTTGTAACGCTTCATGTATATTACAAAAGAAACAAAAGATTTTTTCAACCTACCAATAAATAAGAAAATGCCCTTCTCAATTGAGAAGAATTGAGCATATACCGTATATTAATTTTAGGAAGTGTCTACGTGTACCGAAATTTCGGTAAGAGTAGCTGTCAGATATACTATTTTGGTATTTGTACCGAAATTTCGGTACAAATATCTCTCAGATACTATACTTTGGCTATTTGTACCGACATTTCAAGAGTAAACTTTTTAAAAGCAAACAACTCCGATTCATTCGAAACTCCAAAAAAAATATGAGAATGTCATGTTTTTCCAGCTTAATTTCTGTAGATAATAAAAAATTACAAAAAAGCTGCAGCAAGATTACGATAACCGTGGCAACAAAGTTTTAAAGCGGATTCCTATAGGGTTTTTGGCGAGAAACAGGAATCTAAATGTTTTAAATCGATATCTCGAATAGTTTTCGAGATATATCGATTTTTAAGCTTTTTTCAAATGTATATATATAGGGATGTTACCTTACATTATGTTTGTGACCTGCCACAGGGGTGCCTTCCCGCCACCACGAGGCGTTGGAACTGGGAAAAAACAGGGAAACAGAAAAAATCGATGTCTCAAAAACTATTCGAGATAACGATTTAACAAGTATAGATGCGTGTTTCTCGCAAAAAAACTCATCGAAATCGATATTCAGAAAATATGTTAATCAAAAACAAAAGACAATAATTGTAACATAAAGAAA
Source organism: Andricus quercusramuli (assembly GCA_932178445.1). Classification (NCBI taxonomy): domain Eukaryota; kingdom Metazoa; phylum Arthropoda; class Insecta; order Hymenoptera; family Cynipidae; genus Andricus; species Andricus quercusramuli. The sequence goes on from CAKNXH010056931.1 coordinate 43,597, forward strand.
TCGATATCTCGAAATCTATGCGAGATAACGATTTAAAAATGTCAGATTCGTGTTTCTCGCCAAAAATCCTAAAGGAATCCACATAAAAAGTTTGTCGCCACGGATATCGTAATCTCCCCAAAGCTTCAAATAAAAGTTGTTGATCTCCTGAAAATACACCTCTTATGTAATATACAGTCTTTCTGAAAAACCCAATATTTTGGCCGTGTCTATAGTCCCGAAAAATTAGGGTCACAGGGGTGCCTTCCCGCCCCACTCGAAAATTCGGGACGACTAGCCAAGCTTATAATAAATATTGTACTAGTCATCCCAAATTTCGGGACGGCGAGACACTCGTAATATTTTACATGACACCCCTTTTCAAAGTCTTATGGGAGGAGGGGAGGCACCCCTGTTACTGGTTACAGAAATGATGTTTGTCAAATCCCTACCCCTTTCCAACGTCTTGTGGTGGGCGGAAAGGCACCCCTGTGACAGGTTACAGAAATAATGTTGGTCAAACCCCTACCCCTTTCCAACGTCTTATGGGGGGGGGGGCACCTCTGTGACTGGTCACAGAAATAATGTAGGTCACATCCATACCCCTTTCCAACACCTGGGGGGGGGGGGGGGGCGTTAGTCGGAGGTATCGGCTTTTCGAAAGTTTATCCCCGAAATTTCGATACAAATAGCCAAAGTAGTATCTGGGAGCTATTCGTACCGGAACTTCGGTACCCGCAGACACGGCAATAAACATAATTACCGGTATCTAATTCTTGGATGACGATTAGTAAGCTGTTTTTGAACAATTTGAGTCCTTTTGAATATCTCTCAGTCAGTTCTTCACAGTTATCGGACAACTTGAACATTTTTTCAGATGCTCCCTTAAACGTGTTGCATGTTTATACTTGCACACTTTTTTGCAATATCTGCACCTATATGCAATATGATTTCTCTTGTCTACCTCTTCGTCGTAAAACCTCCAATGAGAACCCCGTGGCTTCATTTTATGACAAAACGTACAAAACCGAAGAACTATTTATATACGAACCGGCTACCGGCAAAACACAGCCCACATTTCTAGAAGTTTTAGGTTAACTTTTCGTCGTATATTGCGAAAACGTAATACCACCAATACGCATTGATACATCTAATAACGAAGACACTAGAAAGTGATTGTGTATAAGTGATTAACATATTTTTAAAGTCTCATAAATGCGCAGTACATTCTCAGATAAAAACCGAGCATATTCTGGTGCTCATGAGAACTTCATCGAGCACTTAAACTCTTTAGAACACTAGTCCAGAGATAGTGTGGCAACCTAGCCGGATGCCGACATTTTAAGTTCTGTTTCGCTGAGGTCGGCGCGATTTTTAAAACTACACAAACGCAGATCCTGTAAAATAAAATTAATTCAACTATAAGTTTATTGAAATAAATAAATTTACAAATCATCAACTCATGCACCTGGGGGCAGTTAATTTATTTTAATAAATAAAACCACAAGCTATTAACTTCGTTAACGTTCTTTTGCAAAGAATTTGCCCTCAAAAAGGCATTGAATCGTCGACATTTGTCCCAAAGGATTCCAAGATTGTCCAATCTTGCTCTCAAGTACTGAGGAGAAAGATTCTCCTTTGCTCTCTTCCTATTCCATTAAAAAGAGTTTTCTGTTCCTCCAAAACATGAAGGTAAGACATTTAAGGTGAACCCATTTTTATTATGAGCTGCAGCCAACCGTCTCAAACTTCACAAAACAGTTCAAAGAACCGAAAACTGAAATAACACTCAAGTTAAACGTCACTTCCAAAGAAAGCCAGATAATCCATCAAGTGACGAAATATGCAACGACAAAATTCATCACAACCAAGTTACTCAAGATGACGCAACTGCGTTTCACTTATCACACTCAAGTGACGAAAAAAATGCGTCACAGCAAAGTTACAAAAGATGTCGCAACTGCGTCTTACTGAAAACGCAAAAATAAACTCTGCATTTTCCTTTTAAAATATGAAAAGTCTCCCTTCCTCAACTCAATCCGGCTCGAAGGACCTTGTTTTAAAAAACTGATTAAATTCCATAAAAGAATAAAAGTCGAAAAGAGTGGACTGTATTAACTATAACGTTTTTCTTCGTTGTGCCGGATCTTTCCATTTAGAGCTGTTGAAGGAAGTTCAACAAACCGAAACGGAAAAGCTCCGTACCGACAGGCTACATGATGCGTACTGGCCCCTGTCGTTCCTGCACTTATGGAAAGGGAAATATCGAACGTAGAATCGATCCCTCTTAAGCGCGGGCTCGCTTTCGATATTTGAATTCGTTTAAAATACAATAAATGCTTAAAGTAATCTAAACTATTCAGGGTGTCTAGTGATCAGGCAATTTGAAATTCCCGGGGTTTTCCCGGTTTTTTTCCGGTCAAATATTTTTCCCCCGACCAAGTTTTAGATGTCTTTTTGTGATTTTTTGAAGTCCATGTGTACATAGAAACAGGAATTTCAACATAATATACATAGAAAAAATCTGCCCGTTGCTCGAGCACACAATTTGAATGCTCGATTTTTTGAAGAAAACTCAAAAAGTTGTTATGATAATCTTGTAGGTACATAGAATTTTCAACTCTTAAAAAAATGGTCTCAAAAAGTTTGAAAATGCTATAACTTTTTGAATTTTGATCCAAAATAGCTGACTGACGAACTTGTCTTTTTCTTTTAGGTCTTAAAAAAGTGTGTACAGACTGCAGACAGATTGCAGACTACAGACAGATTTTACCTTCGTAAAAATCGTTTTTTTCTGACTTAGTGGGTCTCAAAACGTGGAGATTTGATGAAACCCGACTAAGACAAATTTTACATAAAACCAATACCTTCTCATTAGGATGAGAATGTCAAAAATTACATAAATAGGTACTTAGGATAAGCATAAGAAGGAACCTTGCGACTGTAGATAAAGTGGAAATGGAATAAAAAGAAAATTAAGTAGAAAAAAGTCAATTTTTCGATCAAATACAAAAAATTCCCGGTCATAAGCAAAATTCCCGGGGTTTTCAAGGTCCAATAAAATTCCAGGGTTTTTCCTGGTTTCCCGGTCCGCTAGACACCCTGAAATATAATAGACATTATTAAAAAATATCACATAATATGTGATATTATAGCACCTCAGAGCAAAAGGAAGAATCCGCAAAGTAGTGAGGAAAAACAAGACAATTATCGTTGCGCTGTCTTGCTCTTCAGGCATTCTGCGTAAGAGTTTCTCTTTCTAAAGGTACTTTTCTCGTTTTTCCTCACGACTCTGAGGAGTCTTTCTTTTGCTCTGACGTGCTCATATAGTGGGTGTTTTTTTAAAACTTGAGACATCGAAATATCTAAAAAAAAATACGCATCCTATGAACAAAATTCCCGTAATAAAAACTTTTTATTTTCGAGGGGAAAAGAGAGGTAGGGGGGTGGGTTTTTTTCCCCGAATCGAACAAAAAAATTTCGAATAACATTTACGTATTTCATAAAGAAGAATCTGACTCTCTGATAAAAAATTGGGGTTCCCATTTGAAATTACAAAGTTACCCCCACTCCTGCCTTTAGGGGGGGGGGGTACATTTTTTCAAAGTCACTTTTCCCCCTCGAAAATAAAAAGTTGTTATTACGGATATTTTTTCATAGGATGCGTATTTTTTGAGATATTTCGATGTCTCAAGTTTTAAAAAAACACCCAGTATAGAATGACGTGATTATAATTTTTAAATGAAACAGTACATATATATTTTTGTACGTACCTCCATCAACTTTCCCGTTCACTTGAAAGACTAGATCTCCAAATATAGTTGGTAAGGCATCACATTTTAATTTTTTTCCCCATTCACACGAACTTTTTCCCACATGTCAGCTGTGAAATGGTACTAAAACAAATAAAAAAAATGATGTGTAAGTATAAATTGTACTATACGTTTTTGTAATTTATTAGGCACATTCCAAGCCAAAAAATTAGAAAAATATTTTAACCAATAACTGAAAAAGTATCTCTCAAACTGTTACCATGTAATTTAAGCAACGGCATGTAAGAATAAAGAAAACTTGACTTTTTCTATTTGGCTGTTTGTACTTAATTGACTTTATCTATGTCTTTGTTGCTAAAAGTTCAAACGTACAGCGAGATTCTATTAAATGACAGGTTTGGGAAATACACGAGAGATTTTTAACATAAATATACAATTGCAGAGTAAAAACATACCTCACATAAAACTGAGTTGTCAAGTGGGACAAAGTTTGCATTCATTCCTCCAAGTGTAATGTCATTTGTTACCCACATATCTCTCCGCTGTAGTTGCCTTGGAAAAGTGTTCACTTTCACGCCCTCCTTGGTGCTGTTCCTGGATCCTGATGCAGCACAATTCGGTATCACCACGTTCACGACGTCTCGTACGAGGTTTAAACATCTATTAGGAAATTTTGATTGAAAATATTTTTCAGACATACAGTACGGTTCAAGGCTAGCTTTAATTTTTGCAACTCGTACACCTACTTGAAGAATGTTTTCTTCAACTATACTTGCATATTTAACCATAAAGAATTATTATTAACTCTTTACCTGACGATTCTGCACATCCTAACACACTACGCGCCTCCGCTACTAAGCTATACTAAGTATATCTATATATGTGGAGGAAGAGAACTTAAAATGGCGGAGCCAATCAGCGAGCAGTACGCTAGTCTGCCACACTGTCTCTAGACGGTTGTTGGCTGCTTTCCACCATCCCCGCTATACGCCTGTTGGGTAACTACGACAAGCGCTACCAATTTGGAACTATTCGGAAGAAATTTGAATTTCAGTTCAATATTCACGAAAACTCTTATAGTAATCAAATAATTTTAAACTGAAGATTAACATTTTTGATTAAAATGGATTGATAATAATTACTGCTCTTTTTCATAAACATTGCCCAAATAACTTCGAGATACCCAATAGTTCGCGTGTCAGATGGCGCTGTTGTCAGTCACAAAGGTCTCCTTGTAATACTTCGTGATTATAAGGGGTCGTGCATAAATTACGTAACGCAGTTTTCCGACAATTTTGACCCCCCCCCCCCTATGTAACTCTTTTTCCGACTTTTCCCTGTAGTTTTTCACCATTGCGTAACATTAAGCTAGACCCCCCCTCCCCCCAAAAAGTGTTACGTAATTTATGCACGAGCCCTAACATATGTACTAAAGTTTGTAGAGCATGTTCGAATATATACCTACTATTCATGACCTGCTTATTGAAAAATTTTTAATGAATCATTTATTTTCAGTGGATTGGTAAAAAATAAGCTAGCCGCTTGTGTCAACATAATACCGCAAGTAACTTCTGTGTATGTAAATAAAAAATGACGAACAAAAGTACGACTCTAAATCGCTCATTTCTGAATTAATTTATTCTCATTTTAGTTATGAATGGAAAAACGAGATTAATGAAGACACTGAGCTGCTGCTGGTATGATTCAAAACATATTCTGAATAATAATATGAAAATTTAATAGAATAATAGTTTGTTTTTTTACATTTCAGATGATAAAAACAAGAACAGAAACTGTGAATGCTCTTACCAAATATGTCAAGTAGGTTAGAACTTTGGTTGCGACCATGAAGTACTACAATGATACCGCACACCAAGTATTTCACTTGGCGCCAGTTAACAAAGCCTCTTCATCAGATTTTCATTATGGAGAGATTTATTCCCGGATGATAGCGTCCCTTCAGAGAAAAATTGGGCTATACTTCCGAATAGGTCACCCCAAAATATTGACTTGATACTTGGCCTAGGGGTTTCTTTTAGGCCCTAGTTGAACGCACTAAAAGGATTTTCAGCGCAGATTAATACTTTTTTCTCAAATTAATATTTTTCGAGTAAAATGACAAAAATGAATTTTCAGATTTTTTTTACCGTTGGAAAAGGGGTTCGGCGTGAGTGGGTGGAGAGGGTGTGGTTCACATCCACTCACACTTACCTCCTTTTCCAAATGGAAAAACGGGCCCTAATCTTGGGCATTTTAAATGCCCCACAGCCCCTCCCAGTACTCATGCCGACCCCTTTTCCAATGCCAAAAAAAAATTCATGTTTGTCATTTTCCTCGAAAAATATTAATTTTAGAAAAAAAAGTATAGGTGTAAGAATAAATATGTGGTTAGACGAGATCTGCAACTTTTGCGGACAAAATTCTTTTCCAAAATCAATATTTTTCGGGATTAAAAAAACTAATTTTAAAAAAAGTCAAAATTTTCAATAACATAATTTATATTGATCTGCGCCAAAAATCCTTTTAGTGCGTTCAACTAGGGTCTAAAAGGAACCCCTATGCCAAGTATCAAGTGAATATTCTTGGGTGACCTTTTCGGAAATATACCCAAAATTTGTAACTAAATTATCGTCTTGCTACTATAGGAATCGTAATTCCTCAATTTCCCACATGTTGCACTATCACCGGGGATTAAATTAAAATCCGACGAAGGAGGTTCGCTATTGTTGATTGTTTTCTATCAGTACAGAGGGCGATCTCCTTCTAGTACTTCGTGGTTGCGACACTATTAGCTGTAGAATTCAACTATTTAGAACTAATTTTATTTTCATTTTAGAGAAAATCATCCTTACGAAGTCTGTGAAGTCATATCTCTACCTGTAAGTATATACAAATTGATTATTATTCAATATAATGTATACAATTAATCATTAAGTAAATTATTCTTCAGAAATGTAAAATGCAGATTTTCCTTTAAATAATACGGTAATTGAAAATTAATTATAATATGACGACAGCAGGGCCGTTCCTGGATCTTCGGCCGCCCCTTAACCCTTTTGCTACCCTTTTAATTTTTAATTATAACACATTTTGTACCATTATAAATATATATGTGACCGTCCGCGAACAAAGGGACCTTACGCGTCAAAGCTGAATTTTACAGGACGGGCGATTGTAGCAGAGCCCGCAAGCCAGCATTTGGGTAGTGGGGATGCGTCTATGAGAAGCACCCCTCCACTTACCACTACCCCTTTTGGCACGAGCCAGTGGAGCTCAAGGTCACGTAGCGTAAAGCTATAGTGGTAAATGGTGGGGCTGGGTTTCGTAGGCCTCTCGTTCGGTCTCCGCATACGCTTATCATGCCTACGTCTGTAGCTTAATAACAAGAAAAGTAATTAACTTAAAAAATTTCTGATTATTGGAAATGAAAGAGTAACTCAGAAACTATCGATTGGCGTAAGAAAATGAAAACCAATTTTTTCCGCATTAGGTCACTTCGCGGACGGTCACATATACATATAGTTATTTATTTTTGTATATAATTTATTTCCATGAGAAGAATCTTTTATATCTATATTGCATACTACATAACAATTTGTTTTTAATAAATTTAATTGCGCAATTAACATATAGTCAATTTTATTAAAATATTCAGTGCGAGATTTAAATTAACACCGCGTTAAGTTTATTACTTCTTATTAGAGAAATTGTAGGCTCCGGAAGCTTCGATCATGATTCCTTAAAGAAATCAATCCCAAAGCTACTGGAACGTGTACGTCATCCGCTTTTGCTCCTTCTGTCCTAGAAGGTAAGCAAGAGCGTGAAATTTACGCGTGATAATATCGGGCAACACTGTTCCTTGGAGTCAGGTCTCTAGCCGCGGATGACCTTACGCGGCAGACAAGACAGTTGGAGATGAAGGTTTCACCTCTGGATACTTTTTTAGAGCTACCAATCTTTGTAGAATTTAAGAGGAACAGTGTTGACGGACCAGATGGAGTGATCCCAGGAAAACAGCCTTTTGCATCCGGTTCGCGATGAAATGAGCCTGATGCTGGCAAGCCGGAATCTTGTTGAGTTGGCTGATAAATGAAGCTGTCATACCTCCAAGACAGCCGATTATGAGAATTATAAGATGGACACAGCCTACTCAGCTCGAAAAGAAATGCTTGATATTTCGCCCGTTTTTCTCCCTCCTTTGCCGTGACATTACCATCGGCTGGTGCCGAGAATTCAGTCACGTAAATGATCTTGTTCTTCAGATCTTGGAGGACAATGTCAGGCTTCGTAGCACTGATACGTTGAGTGGTGGAGAATGAGAAATTCCAGTAGATCTTACACTGATCATTCTCCACAACGGACTCGAGTTCCCCCTGGGTGTATGTCAAGATGGGCAATAGATCAACACCATAGAAATGCCTAAGATGGTAATGTAACACTTTTAGAGCTGCATTGTGTTTCTCTATGTACGCGTAGCGTGCATATTTAGAGCATCCACTGAGAACATGTCCAAGTGTTTCTGACTCTTACTTGCACGATCGGCAGTTGGTATCGCGTACAGGTTTATTATGCGCTCGCGGTAAACTAAGGTGTCTATGACGCCGTCTTGACAGGCAAAAAGAAATCCCTCGGTCTCCGATCTCAATCCAGCAGACTTGAGAAACATGTTGGACAGACCCATCGACAGATCTTCTCTACGTATGATGCCGTAGAACTTACCATGAAGGGGTTTCTCAGCATGTTCTCTTGGTAGGAGCGTATGTTCTGCTTCCTGTATACGACTTTTGAGCACCAGAGGTGTTAGTGATGCTAGGCCATGTGTAATGTCGCTGGAATTAAATGGGAGGTCAAGCTCCTCTGCGGCCCTATCTGCTGCATGGTATAGAAACACCGCAGCATTGGCGACTTCATGTTGATGTACGAGTCGCATAAGGGAATCCGTGCTTTTTAGAACTGAGCAGGCTGTAGCCAGAACCGTTCTACGATGAAGACACTCTGAGCTTAGCAATCCTTTGCCCCCTTTATCGCGAGGGAGATATATTCGAGGTACGGAAGATCTAGGATGAAGACTTCGTTGTATTGTCATCATCTTGCGTGTGCTTCGATCAAGTTGTTTTAACTCATCGACGTTCCATTTTACTGCACCAAACGTGTAGAGCAGTATAGGAACGGTCAGCATATTGGTCGCCTGGATCTTATTCTTTCCAGATAATTCGGAAGCCCAAATTTTTCTGAGAATTTTACGATACCTTTTTCCAAGGGCCGTTTTCAAGTTATGCACATTTTGGGTTTCCGCTTGCGGTATTCCAAGATATGTATATGTTTCTCCAATACCAAGATGTTGAATGGTATTTCCGTCTATGAGTTGAACATCCTGATCGTCACCGGATGATGTAGCTTCTAGTCTTCCTTGGTGTAGGTGGACGCAGGCACATTTGTCCAGTCCGAAGCTCATGCCAATCGCTTTAGAATACCTATTGACCGCATCTACAAGGATGTTAAGGTCCTTTTTGGAGGAAGCAAAGAGTTTGAGGTCGTTCATGTATGTATACTAGAAGGTGGTTGACCTTATATTCTCTTCTGTTCGGCGGGCCACATAGGTATCCAGAGCTTTTGCCTCGGAGCACAATAGATAGAGGCAAGAGGGCGATGCAGAAAAGTATCGGACTTCGAGAGTCTCCGTGAAAGACCCCCCTCTTATATGTGACATAGCTTGTAGTCACTTGTCTTTTGTCAAATGTTATGACAAATCTTGTCTGCCACAAGAGCATAAGCTCTTTTATATGCATCTCACTATTTTTGGATGCACCTCCATGCACTCAAGGAGCTTAATAAGTAGCTCATGGTTCGTGTTATCGATTGCCTTACGGTAATCAATCCAAGCCATGGACAGATTGCGTCGATACCTGATGGAGTAATGGGTAATACACCTGTCCATTAACAGGTTCTCCCTGCAACCTGCCAGCCCTCTCTTGCATCCACGTTGTTCGACTATTACACTTCATACCGGCTCGATAGATGTCAATATCCTCTCTTTCAGGATGCCAGTGAATAGCTTGTAGCTGGTGTTTAAACAAGCTATGGGCTTGTAGTTCTTTGGACTTTACAAATCTCCGGTCTTAGGCCACTGCGGGACGGGTTGTTCCCCGTTTAAGAAAGTAGTAAATATACGAGGTAGATGTTGGTGCGTAGAAGTAAACTTCTTCCACCAAAAGTTGTTGATTTTATCTGGCCCTGGCGCTGAAAATTTCTTAGTTCTAGCGATAACTTTCTTCACTTCTTCAGCAGCAATTAGTGGACACTCCTCCTCTGGACCTTGTAACCTTTGCCTATAGCAAAAGTTACGAACGAATGATATATCAGAAGCGTCTTCATTTAGCTGATTAGTATCTCCATATACTTGCTCCCAGAAGACTTGAATCTCTTCTCGACTAGGCGGATTTTTAACTACACATGAAGCTTTATTGAACAGACGGGAAGGATTAGTAGAAAAGGTGGAATTTTCCTGAATCCACTTAACTCGCCGTTCAAGGCGCTGTTTCGCTGTTGAAAGAGATCTTACTTTTTGCGTCCAGTGCTGCTTGATGGTTGACAGTTTACACTTGTTCAGCGTGTGATTTGCTTTCCTCAAGTTTCGAGCAAGTGCCCTAACTTTTGGAGTGAACTTTTTATTTGATGTTATGTAGCTAATCACGCACTGAACATTTGATGCCTGCCGTCTCGCCGTTTCAATTTTTAACTGAAGCTGTGCAATACGCTCGCGTGTCTTACTCAGACGTACGGAAGTATCGTTACTTCTATCTTCGCTAAGCAGGGAGACCGCCTTCTCGTAAACTACACAGTTCAGATTCCAGAGATTAACATCTTCGGGGAGCAAATCGCGGGGAGCAGTATTAGCTTCAGCTAATTTGTCCATCCTGTGGAAGACTTCTTGGTGGATAGATCTCCTACTTCTCATGTTGGCATTATCGGCTATCTACAAAGGTGGTCTTGCTGGAACGGGTGGAATGTTCGCTGGAGGCTGTTGCTCCTCTTCCTGTTGATAAAGAGCTTCATATCCGTTTTTTCGCAAGAATGATACCTGATCTCTTAAATACTGAGGCGTTTTGTGAGCATATTCCGGGTGCATATTGACCCAACGGTCATGTAACCTCTTCATAAATCCTCTCCGCGCCGGTGAGCTTCTTTGCCAACAGGTCAGAAGGTGCCTCCTGAGTTGGTCCGACCATTTAAATCGATGTTCTCGCGTTTGTCCGGGGTCATTGCCTGGTCGTCGCCTCCCAACTGAACCATGGCCTCCATCCGAGAGAGGCCTATTGTGGGTGGCACTGCGCGATACTTGTGTCGTAACCGCATAATTCGTTGCATTGGGGAGTTAGCCCAAAGCAACGCGGCTGACTGGAAGAATGATAGCTAAGTTTGACAGACGATCTTCGGTCATTGTTGTTCGTGAATAATTTTTTATTCCTCAGTTTCAAAATATTGCTTTTAAAATTTTAATTCTAAACAACTTTGTGATCTTGACATTTACCCTTTTTCCTAGTAGTTGACGCAAAAATTAAAAATTTGGTTTTTTTGACAAAAAAAAATTTTCTTGTTCAAAAAATGGTTCACCTAAAAAAAAAGCTTCTGTTTATTCTGACATCCTAAACTGGATCTCTCTGCATGATTTGAAATGAAATCAGTTTGTTAAGGATCCTTCAGGATTTTTCATTTTTTAAATAATTGTAATAATTTATAATGATTTTCGCACGTTACCTAGGCTTCTATTCAAAATCTACCTGGAATAGCGGCCATATTGAAATTATGGCTACGGTGGCGCACCCAAGAATTCAGATCCCAATCTACTTCAGATATTTCTACTAAACTGTCATAAATATCACCTAAGTGATGCCGTAAAGGTTTAACAGCATCTGTTCTACTAGACCACCCTACTTAAAAAAAAGTCAGGAATCGTCACGAATGGTCAGAAGTTCTGACGATTCCTGAACATCCTGACCATTCCTGACGAGTCTGACTATTTCTGAAGATATGCTAATTCGCATCCCATCAGGTAGCTCATTGGCTAGGACCGCAGGTAGGTAACCCAAAAGGATTAAAAATTAAAAATAATTTTTTTTTTAATGTTGCATATACAGATTCAAAAGTTAGAAATTCGGAATTTACGGGTTTCGACGATTTCAGATACCTAAATATTTTTCTAAAAAATTTAAAATTAGATCAAATATAATGTATCTTTTAAAGAGAAAGAGATACGTCAAAACGGACAAAATTTTCACATTCACCTTCAGTCATTCAATATATAAATAATATTAATTAATTATAAGTAAAAAGAGAATATGCATAAATAAATATAAGTAAATAATATAAATAACCTGGGAAATATAAAAGGGATAAGGTTTTATGTCATTCCATTCTTGGACCCCTAATAAAAGGATTATCCTTAGAACCCAAGCTCTGTCGATTTCCAAACATTTCTCACGAATTATGACTTTTCCTGACGATTTCTATCGATAAATGTAACAAAAGTGGTCAGAAATGATCAGAATTCCTGACGATTCCTGACTTTTTTTTAGTAGGGCATCGCGTATATGATAACGGTTTCAAACTAATATTAGGAAGAAAGGATCCTAAAATGTCCAACATTTTCGTTGATCCCGAAAAAAACACATACAATTCTTATACAATATTTAAAAAATCAACCGTCTCAAAAGTTACTTCAGCTACGCCATTAACAAGATTTAGAGTGTGTGGGTTACAAGGAACGAAAAATTCTCTTGGGTCTAAATTTAAAATTCCTTTCTGATCCCCTTTGTTTTTACCACGCATATTAGCACCATTGTCATAACTTTGTCCCCGAATATCCTCTACGTTCAATTCAAGATCTTTCAGTTTTGTTAGCACAAATTCTGTTAAACCTTCACCCGTAGTGTCAAGAATTTGAGAGAAGCCAATGAAATCTTCACGAATATCAAAATTTCGTTCCTCCGAATTTACGTCGACAAACCCTGCTAAAAATTCCGGACAAATTTCGGACAAATTCCGGATTCGGAAATTTGTCCGAAATTGTCCGTTACGTGGTCCGGTTTTTGTCCTCCGGATTCTATCCGGTCGTGTCCG
>CAKNXH010056931.1:56868-76209 GCA_932178445.1 Andricus quercusramuli
CGGACACGACCGGATAGAATCCGGAGGACAAAAACCGGACCACGTAACGGACAATTTCGGACAAATTTCCGAATCCGGAATTTGTCCGAAATTTGTCCGGTCGAAAGAGCACGGAAATTAATCCGAATATCATCCGGTAGAATCCGAAAGTTGTACGGTCTGATGGATTCCATCAGTCCGGGTTAGATCCGGTTGAGTCCGTATTTTGTATGGTCTGACGGATGCTATCAATCCAGATTTTGTCCGGGTCGTCATCCGGATTCTATCCCGGTGTATTTACAAATTTTCCGGATGAAGTAGAACCAAAAAAGTAATAAATCTGTATATTGTCCGGTAGAATCCGAAAGTTGTACGGTCTGACAGATTCGATCAATCCGGATTGTATCCGATCATGTCCGTTTTCTGTGCGGTCTGACGGACCGAATAAATGTGATATAACAAGGTTATATAAGCAGTTTACATTCGAGAAATCCATTCTTCATTTATTTGACGCTCGCAAACCTATTTCTATAGCTTAACTTAACACTACTACATATAACGCACTTAACTAACGCAGAATATCGCACGCTGAGTATATCGGTCGAAACGGTCCTTATATACTAACCAAGAAAAGTTTCAGCGCTTGAGAGAAACGAGCAGAATTGTGTCCGGTCAAGTCCGTCCTTTGTACGGTCTGCCGGATGTGATAAATCCGGATTGTGTCCGGTCGAGTACGTGTTTTGTACGGTCTGAAGGACGCGATCAATCCAGTTTGTGCCCGTTCATGTCCGTGTTTTGTAGGGTCTGTCGCATGTGATGAATCCGGATTGTGTCCGGTCATGACCATGTATTATATGGTCTGACGGATGCGATTAGTCCGATTTTTGCCCGGTCGTGTTCGGCCATGTCCATGTTTTGTGCGTTCTGGCGGGTGCGATTAATCCGGTTAAGTCCGAAATTTGTACGATTTTTAAGAATGCGTTTAATCCGGATCTCATCCGGTTAATTCCGAAATTCGTCCTTTCTCACAAATGCGAATAATTTAGATCTTATTCGTCTTTGCCCAATATTTTTCTAGTTATTCGCGAACGCAATACATCCTAATCTTATCCGATATAGCAAACTGAACTAAAAAAATGAAATTTGATACCGTTATAGAGTATTTAATTATAAATGAGGGAAAACAGGATGTTAAAAAGTTGTACGAGAAGTCATTTTTGATAACATTTTTAATGCACTTTTAGGAAAGAAATTAGAACACTTTCGAACGAAGTATGTTGAATAGTGAAATATTACGTACAATAAGAGCATACAGTTTAGAGAACAGTAAAACAAAAACTATTTGAATCAATTATGTATTATCATTCCCGTCCACTGATCCTTCTTCCACATCATCGTCAATTCCATCATCATTCCCATCAACTGCTTCTTCTTTCCAAGAGAGCTGTAGATTCACTTTCGTGAACAAATTCATTTTCTATCGGAACCATATAGTTATCCTCATCCTTGTTCAAAAGCTCATTAGCTTTCTCATCATTTTCCGTGTTACTATTCACGTCTTTATCATTATCGGCATTATCGCTTTTTTGGGTTTTTTTTTCTGACGCCCTACACAAAAACGAAAGAAAAATATTTAATTTTTTTCGATACGCCCTACTATGCAGTAGTATTTTCCGTTTTCACTTGAATGTCACCAAATTACAACTTGAACCTGCGGATACATTTTGGATAGAATCGGACTGCTTCTTGAGTCAATGCTTTTGACATTAATTTCGGATTTAAGCGAACGATTTTCCGATTTTATTTGCATTTCACGATATTACAACTTAAACCAGCGGATTAATTTTGAATAGAATCGGACTGTTTCCGGAGTCGATGTTTTGGACTAGACGAATATCGGATTTAAGCGGATGATTTTCCGTTTTCACTTCAATGTCACCAAATTACAACTTAAACCTGCGGACTAATTTTGAATAGAATCGGACTGTTTCCGGAGTACATGTTTTTGACCGGAAGAATTTCAGATTTATGCGGACGATTTTCCGTTCTCACTTTAATTTCACTGAATGACAACTAAAACCTGCGGATTAATTTCGGATAGAATCGGACTATTTTCATAGCTGATCTTTTAGACCGGACGGATTTCGTATTTAGTCGGACGATTTTCAGTTTTCACTTTAATTTCACCGAATGTCAACTTGAACCTGCGGATTAATTTCGGATAGAATCGGACTGCTTCCGGAGTACATGTTTTTGATCGGAACAATTTCGGATTTAAGCGGACGATTTTCCGTTTTCACTTTAATTTCACCGAATGACAACTAAAACCTGCGGATTGATGTCGGATAGAATCAGACTATTTTCGGAGTTGATGTTTTAGACCGGATAGATTTCCGATTTAATCAGACGATTTTCCGTTTTCACTTTAATTTCACCGAATGACAACTTGAACCTGCGGTTTAATTTTGGATAGAATCGGACTGCTTCCGGAGTACATGTTTTTGATCGGAAGAATTTTGGATTTAAGCGGACTATTTTCGGAGTTGATGTTTCAGACCGGACAGATTTCCGATTTAATCAGACGACTTTCCGTTTTTACTTTAATTTCACTGAATGACAACTTAAACCTGCGTATTAATTTTGGATAGAATCGGACTGCTTCCGGAGTACATGTTTTGGATCGGACGAATTTCAGATTTAAGCCGACGATTTTCCGTTTTCGCTTCAATTTCACCGAATGACAACTAAAACCTGCGGATTAATTTCGGATAGAATCGGACTATTTTCGGAGTTGATGTTTTATACCGGACAGATTTCGGATTTAATCAAACGATTTTCCGTTTTCACTTTAATTTCACCGAATGACAACTTGAACCTGCGGATTAATTTCGGATAGGATCGGACTGCTTCCGGAGTACATGTTTTTGATCAGAATAATTTCGGATTCAAGCGGACTATTTTCGGAGTTGATGTTTCATACCGGACAGATTTCCGATTTAATCAGACGATTTTCCGTTTTTACTTTAATTTCACTGAATGACAACTTAAACCTGCGTATTAATTTCGGATAGAATCGGACTGCTTCCAGAGTATATGTTTTTGACCGGAAGAATTTCGGATTTAAGCGGACGATTTTCCGTTTTCACTTTAATTTCACCGAATGACAACTTGAACCTGCGGATTAATTTTGGATAGAATCAGACTGCTTCCGGAGTACATGTTTTGGATCGGAAGAATTTCAGATCTAAGCGGACGATTTTCCGTTTTCACTTCGATTTCACCGAATGACAACTAAACCTGCGGATTAATTTCGGATAGAATCGGACTTTTTTCGGAGTTGATGTTTTAGACCGGACAGATTTTGGATTTAATCAGACGATGTTCCGTTTTCACTTTAATTTCACCGAATGACAACTTGAACCTGCGGATTAATTTCGGATAGAATCAGACTGCTTCCGGAGTACATGTTTTGGATCGGAAGAATTTCGGATTTAAGCGGACGATTTTCCGTTTTCACTTCAATTTCGCCGAATGACAACTAAAACTTGCGGATTAATTTCGGATAGAATCGGACTATCTTCGGAGTTGATGTTTTAGACCGGACAGATTTTGGATTTAATCAGACGATGTTCCGTTTTCACTTTAATTTCACCGAATGACAACTTGAACTTGCGGATTAATTTCGGATAGAATCGGACTGCTTCCGGAGTACATGTTTTGGATCGGAAGAATTTCGGATTTAAGCGGACGATTTTCCGTTTTCACTTCAATTTCACCGAATGACAACTAAAACCTGCGGATTAATTTCGGATCAAGTCGGACTCTTTCGGGAGTGAAAAATTACGTTCGGATAAATTTCGGATTAGAACGGACAATTTTACATTTTTAGTATAACGAAAATAATTTCAGGTTTTGAATTCCGGACTGATTTCGGATCAAATCGGACTCTGCCCGGAGTCGAAATCTATGGTCCGGACAGACTCCGGACATAATCAGTCAAATTTCTGACTGTTTTCGCACAGTTTTCGGATTAGATTGGACATATTTCGGAAAAAAATCGTGAATCGGATTGATTTCGGATAAATTCGGACCAATTTCAGAATCCGAAATTTTTAGCAGAGAAGCTAATAATAAAAGTAACTTTTTCCTTGGTACTTCCATCTGGTGTACAATCAATGATTATACTATAATACTTAGCTTTTGTAATTTTGGTCAAAATTACTTTTTTATATGGTCAGCTATCAATTCTATCATTTCATTTTGAATTTTATTACCTAAATACGTAATCATACATGAACCCTGCTTTTGCTCTAGGGGAGACTTCCCAACAGTGGATAGCAAAAATTGGTAGATTTCAGTAAACACAAAATAGGATATATATCAAAGAGCTGTTCTAACACAAATGAAGCTGATATATTCACCCATGTGATGAGATATCAGTAAAAATCAATTCGTTAGCGAGTAAAAAGATATTGATATTATTTTGAGGTGGTAAAATTTTGTCCAGTGTTGGCTGGTTTGCCCTACAGTGGACATTCGATTCTACACCGCGAATCAGAATAGAAGGATGTTTTTATGCATACCCCTAAATTATATTTTATACCGACGCTACTATCAGAACAAAGAAAAAAGTGATATAATTTCGATTTTGCATAAAATTAGCAAAAATATAATGTCAGTTATTTCGCTCATATTTCACAACACGTCTTTCAGTGGACAGGTCCGGTGGGGTTAGGATTGTCACCAATCTTGCCATGTCAAAAGTACCTAGAAAATACCTACACAGAAATTGGGCATGGTGAGGTTATTTCTACTTGCGGAAAATTTAAAATTACTCTCAATTACATTACGCTGCAGCTATGTTCAAAGTATCAGCTGATTCTGCCTTCTGCTATTTCAGTACCAACCTATGAGTGCAAATTATCTAAAACTTTCAACTGACAATCCACTGTAGGAATGACGCTGGTATCCATAGTAGGAAAATGAGAGCCTCAAGGATTATATTTATAATAATTTTCTTACATAGAACGTAAGATTCTAGGGTGAAAAATATTATGGTTTAATGACCAAGGAACATATTTTAATAAACAAAATCATTCTGAAAAAATTGTGATACTTGGAAAAAATTACGAAAGTGGAGGACAAAGTTTCTTGGTTATGTCAAAAATAGTTTTTTATACTTTTTTTTTTATTATAATTAGGTATAACATGAAATTCCGTCTTATGATGCATTTTTATCAACTTAAATCATACCAAATGCGCAAATTAGGTTTACTTTAGGCATTTCGCTTTTATTTACAAATGTCCACTGTACGAAGCTATCCACTATAGGGAGGTTTCCCCTATACCTCATTAATTTATGTGCTGACTTTCCTGAACACTTTTTAAAACTTGCCTCCAACTTTTTGTCTGAAAGAAAACACCACTTAGAACCTGCACTGTCTTTACAAGATGCCGAATACCTGTATCAGACTGTATACTGAAAACTAACTTGCTTCAGTTTCATTTGAGATTTTCTCACAAACCTAATCGTAACTGCTTCAAGTATGATTTGGAATTAGATAGGGGCAGGTAAGCACTAAGGCAACTAAGCTCCTTCTCGTTTTCCTTACGCTGGAAAGCTGTATAGAAAATTGATAATAGGGCAATAAAGTCTTCAAATTTACGCCTACTCTACCTTCACTTGATTCAAATTTCTATTTAAGTGAGATAATCAATCAGCCAAACGTATCTAAGCATGCACCTTCCAGATTTTCTAAATAGGGCAATAAATAAATCTAGTGCCAGCCGGGGCGGCCGCCCTCTAACAAGACCTTCACCTGGCCGCCGCGTGCGACGCACACATTGCATCCTGTGTAGGAACGGCCCTGGACGACAGCCCTATATCTCGTAAAATTTAGGACTTCTTGTCAACTCAATAGAATACTAAACTTGTAAACTATTTTTATATTGGGAAGCTTTTCTGTAATTATATATCCTTTTTTTAAATCTCTGAGCTGCAAAACTAAAATCTGTAAGAGTTGAATACGAAAGATGTACAGTTTCAAAAGTTATTATAAGTTGAATGAGCAAATGATAAGTTGGCTAGAAATTCGGATAATATTAGTAATAATATTATACAATTAATAATGAATGTCTCCATAAACTTTCTTCTTTGTACTAACAACACTTATAATTTCAGATCCAAAACGGCAACAAACAGTATTTGAATTGGATTAGCGAAACTGTACCTCCAATCAAAAAGGAAAGTGACGACGCCAAAAACTAGAAAGATAAGCATGATGTTATTACGTATTCTTTCAATAATTGCGTAGTTGTCTATTTATTCCTTTATAATAATTAGTAGCGATGCATTTAATTTAATCAATTTTAAATAGTACAGTTAATTCAATTGCACGTATTCGTGCTTCACGTGGTCAGGAATTGTGTACCTAAAATTTACATGTCAATATATACGAGGAAAACCCTAAAAAACAAAGTAAAATTAAAATTTCTTGTAAACAAAATATTACGAGGACTTATAAAATAAAGAATTATTATTAACTTTTATTGTTTGCGATGTAGCAAGTATTTTATTAGAATAAAGATTGTAATTGAAAATGTTACAGGCAGCACGAAACCTTTCAGTTAAAAATATAATTTCTTTCTTATATCTGTCTCGAAATCACTTCTGATGTTCAGGATGAAGGGATTTGATTAGTTAGATTAAAAATTCTAACATCACACAAAGAAACTTGCATAATACCACGAACGACAGGACGACTGTAACTCACCTCCCACCACTGCCACTTGCTTGGCTTCATGGCAGCGAAATTATTTCAAACGTACACATAGTCAAAGAATCTTTGTCATAGTATAGCTTTTCTGTAAAGCTTACCGAATTTTCTGCAGAGTTTACAGCATTTTCAGTAATTTTACAAATATACGGATGCTTTCTGCAAAATCTACATTCTTTTTTATTGGAGTTTACAGTTTGAAGATGCAAATTTGACAGAAACAAATCAGGAACTATTTGAACTGTAAGTCCTGTAAGTTTAGCAGAATTTTTTTCTGCGTGAACAATTATAATATGTTCATTTTTAACCTGAAGGTATTAGGAATAATAACTGGAAAGTGCATTAAGGACCTAATTAATTAAAAATTTAAATATGGCAATATAATAATGTTATGATAAATAAAAATTGAATTGGATGCGTTCTTGTAACGTTTAATTAAATCAAGCGAGTTGAAATAAGAATTGATGTCACATACATATTTTTATATATGAATATGATATAGTTTTCAAGCATTTGTTACTCATATTTTTAATTTATGAATAAATATTTGTTTAAAAAATGGTCTTGCCCTTGTAAATCAATAAACATGATATTTGATATGTTAAAGGAGAAGAAAATACAGGTCAATCATAGTAAAATGTATAAGTTTATTTTTACTTATGTATTATTTAAATACTGAAAGGTAGATACATGAGATGACTACAATGACTAGTAAATCTTTGCTAATTTACGGTTAAAAAGTGGACATATTATTCACACAGAAAAAAATTCTGCTAAACTTACAGACTTTTCAATTCTAATAGTTACTGAATTTTTTCTGTCAAGAATTACATATCGCTTATTGCAGTTCAATAGTATTCGATATATTACAAACGTAATCTTCTCTTGTTAAATCTAACTTGACCATTTTTGATCGAACTTCGGAAATAATACGTCTGTAGGATACTTCTGTGACTTTGAAAACAGCGCCATCTGACACGCGAACTATTGGGTATCTGGAAGTAATTTGGTCCATGTTTATAATTTTTTACTACAAGATTTTTCGTTAATATTGAATTTAAATTCAAATTCCTTCCCAATAGTTCCAAATTGGTGGCGCTGTCATAGCTACCCAACAGGCGTATAACCGTAGCAGTCGGCTTTTGAAGTTATTTCCCATTTGTGAGAAATTGCGTGGGAAGAAACTTAATACAAAAAATCCTTTCAACTCTTATATTAATGTAATCAACTAAGCCAGGCAGAAAAAATGCTGTGGTTTGGCATCCGAAAGGAGAACAAAAAATAATTTTTCAAGAACAACGTTTTTTGCTAATTTTCGAAAAATTGTAGCTTGCTCAAAAAACTTGCACACATTATTAAGTTTTTCTAGTTGTCCATCCTAAAAAAATTCACTTAGAACAACTGAGCCATAATGTTTTTGCCCGTAGAAAGTTCTTTTAATTTCAAAATTCGAAAAACCAAATAGAAAAAATTATCATTATTGCGAATCAAGCAAAAATAATTTTGATTTAAATTTTATTGAAAGTGTATACCTATATCTTAGACAGTTTCAGAGAATCCAGCCGTTTCATGAGAGGAGTAACGTTCTATCGAGCACATATAGTGTAATAACGTTCAATAAATAGCATTTTTAATAATCATCACTCAACCCTAGGTTTTCATTGTTTAAAAAATATTAATTTTGTTTAATTTAATTGTCATTTAGGTTTACTACAAATAAATGAAATTTTAAAGGGCTTAAGAGGCTTTTCAATATTACAACATTTGGTGACTAAAATTTTTTTAGTTTTAAATTAAGTTTGCGTTCGTTTTAAGTTTCAACGCATGGAGTAGAAATTTTTTCGTTTTTAATTATCCCCCTTGAAAATTAGTAGTAGTAGTAGTATTTATTCCGACTCATGCTTTCTGGGCTTAGAGTACTCAATACATCCCAATTCCTAACTTATCTTAATTCTAAATTCAAATATTCATAGTTCTCTTATTCTAACATTCTAGTCCATCGACTTCTTCAGTACACTTTTTAATTGTCTCATATTCACTTTATTCCACTTCTTCCTCCTTCTCCTCTCTCACTGTTATTCCTCCCGCTGCGATCCTTCTGGCCTCCTTTTCAAACGCCCTAGTGAGGTCACACATTTCCTTCAAAACATTTCCTTTGAATGCCTCTTTCAGCTTTTCTTCTCCATTATCTCCTTCCATCCATATTTTTCTCCATTGCCTCACGCTGTCTTCCAAGAATTCGTCTAGTTTTTCACAGGATATTATGTGCTCCAGAGTTTCATCTTTCTTATCGCAAAGCCTACACTTAATGTTTTTGTAGCCTTTATTTCCTGTGTTTCCGACGTTCCCACATCGCATCCTAGCCCATTGCTCTCTGTCTTTTTCAGGTACCTCCTTCTTCTCCCAGTATTTCTCTGCTCCAGGTCCTTGTTTCTAGTGGTGGTATCCTTTACAGTATCTAGATTCCGTAGCCTTATTCCAGTCTTCCAGCATAATTTGCTCCTTTCGCCGTTTCACGCCCTTTAGAAGTTGCTCTTGCAGCTCTCCATCATTCTCTTCTTTTAGCTTTCTCAGCCATTGCCCAATTTCCAACGCCATCTCTTCGAGCGCCACCTTCATCTCTTTTTCCCCACTCTGAGGGATTGTTATTTTCTAATCCCCTTATTTCTTCTAGCAGACATGCCTTCGGCCACCTTTCTTCTCCCATATCCATTATCTCCAGCAAATAGCTTCCCGCCCTCCTTCTTGCTTCTACTTCCACTTTGGTCCTCCCCGATTCCAACCTCCATATGTAAGCAGGTGTCATTCTGTCCAGTCCCATTATCATCTTCATATACCTTCCTTGAAGTTTCTCCCATTCGTCCGTTTTATGCCAGCCCCACATTTCTGCGCCGTACATGAATCCCGATTTAACCAAAGTGTCTAACAGGTATGCTCTTCTCCTCAACCCTTTTATTCTACTCCTCTTCATCACTCCCCACCCAGCGTTTGAAGCTTTCTGAGCTGTTCCTGTCATATTTCTCATGTGCCTACTGTACGTGCCTGTCGTAGAGAACCAGAAACCCAGGTACTTGTAAGTTCCGATAATTTCGAGTTCCTTCCCCCTGAAGTTCCAAGATTATTCTTTTTTGAGCTTCCCTCCTTTTCTGAAGACCATTATTTTTGTTTTTGAGGTGTTGACTTCCAGTCTGTTCTTCTTCCCGTATTTTTCCAGTGTTTTAAGCATTTGTCTCAGACCTTCCGCCTCCTCTGCCAACAGTATCATATCATCGGCGAATTTCATTGCGAAGATTTTCGTTTTCCCAATCACCGTTCCTCCTTCCTTTCTCTTGGTCAGTGCCTCGTCCAGGTCCTCCAGAAAGATGTTGAAGAGTATTGGGCTCAGTGGGCATCCTTGTCTTACGCCCGTTCTTCTACCTGAATCCCGCTTGGCTTTCTCCTATTTTCCCCTCCTTTTCTATCCACGTCCTCAATCTTTCAGCTAATATCGTAGCTAACAGCTTATATCCTACATCTAGGAGTGCAACTCCCCTGTAGTTCGCTGTTTCTTCTTCGCCCCCTGCTTTGTAGATTGGGTAGATCCACGCGATGTTCCATTTGGTCCCCAGCTTCCTCTTCTTCCACATTCCGTTAAGAATATTTGCTAAATCTACCATTGCTTCTGCTGGTAAATTCTTGTAGAATTCTGCGGTTATTCCATCCTCCCCTGCCGCTTTTTTGGTCTTCATCTTATTCAGCGCCTGTAGCACTTCTTCTACTCCAAAGTCCCGGTTCAAGAAATCGTCCTCTGCTACCTCCTCTTCTTCCCAATTTCCTTGCTCTCTTTCCCTTTGCTCATGATTTCTTTCTCCTGTCTCCGTCGAATCCTGTTCTGCATTCAGTAATTTGCTAAAGTGGTTTACCCAGCTTTCTTTACTTATTCGTCTTCCTCTCCTTTTCCTTCTAGGTCGGTAGACTCCTATTGCTTACCAGAAATCACTCATCGTTTTGCTTTCCTCTACCCTTTTCCAGTTTTTTTCCTTCCATTCCTTTGCACTTTTTTGAGGTAATTTCCGAGTGCTGTCCTATCTGTAACGTATACTCTTCTTTTATTCTCCTTCTCTTCTTTCTTTGCGCGTCTGTATTTTCTTAACTTCCTTCTTTACTCCTTTTTCATTCTTGCGTATTCCTTGTCGTGATGTTTTCTTCTTGCTGGTTTTCTATTTGATTTGGTCATTCCTATTTTCTTTGCTGTTTTCTGAATAATTTTCGCCATCTCTTCCATTCTTTTCACAGGGTCTTCCTCTTTGTTCTTTTCCTTCCATTCTTTCCAGTTCTCCTGTACCTTATTCTGGAATTCATCTCTTTTCTTCTTTCCATAGCAATTTCCAGTCTTCTTGTCCATCCTGTACCTGATCTTCCCATCTTCTCTCTTGGTCCTGATCTTCCCATTCCGAGTCGTGCACTATGAACATCACTGGCATGTGGTCCGATTCCACTCTGTCCAACACTTTGAGATCTTCTACTGGGTTCCTTCTTCCATTTTCAAGGGCAAGTACATAGTCTAGAACTGAACTTCCTCCCGCTCCGACATAAGTCAAGTTCCCTTTTTCATCCCCAGCGGTTCTTCCATTCATAACCACCAATCCAAACTCCTCACAGATGTCTAGCATCTTTTTTCCTTCTGCATTCAGGATTTTGTCCTCCGATCTTCTTATCTGCTCTTCTTCTGCTTTGTCTCTGTTTTCCCTTGATCCTCTCATATCCTTGCGTTCCAGTCCCCTGCTATCAGCATCCAGTCATCCTCTTTGATTCCTGATTCCACGAGATTGCTGATTTTTGACCTGACTACACTTACTCCCACGTTGTTGTAGATTGTTATAATCTTTCCTTTCTCCTTCCTTCCTA
Source organism: Andricus quercusramuli (assembly GCA_932178445.1). Taxonomy (NCBI): domain Eukaryota; kingdom Metazoa; phylum Arthropoda; class Insecta; order Hymenoptera; family Cynipidae; genus Andricus; species Andricus quercusramuli. Next base: position 68,511 of record CAKNXH010056931.1, read on the forward strand.
TCTTTTCAATAATTAATCCATAGTCCCATTCTGATACTTTTATCCCTCGTAGTAGATGGTTCCTTATGTCTACAAGTTGTCCTCCTTTGGCTCGTCCTTTCTTCGCTTCTCTGGTCGCTGCTTTTCCGTGCCATTTGTAGCTTGGGTCCAGGTTCGAAAATGCATCTTTCTCATTCTTTTCTTCTATCCATGTTTCTTGTAATATTATGATGTCAAAGCCTGTAAGAAACTCCCATATATCTCTTTGATGTTTGAACCCCGCGATGTTCCAAATCACTACCTTTACGTCGCACTCCGAATCTACCATCTCCTTTGCCGAAAAACCGTTTCGCTGAGTCCTGCCTCTCTTTCATCCCAGTAATTAAATACACCATCAACAATGATTTTTAGGTAGCCTGCTTTCGCATCCTGCCCTCTATCTCTTTTTTCTCTTACCTGCATTTCCAACCACTGCTTCACTTCTCTTTCTCGTTTCGCTAAATCATCGTCCACGAAGATGGGAGTACCTTTCAGCTCAAGTTTTCTTCTGAGAGCTCTGAATTTCGCATCCCACGATTTCAGCTCCACTCTCACATTTGTTTCTTCTCTTCTTGCTTTCAGCAGATATATTGCTTCGATTTCGTTGCTTTCAATTCCAAGTTTATCTTTTAGGAATATCTTCACTTCTTTTTCTGGTTCCTCTCCTTGGAAGTTTGATCCCCTGATAATTAAGTTGTTTTTCCTCCATCTCCTCCTCGTCATTTCTCGCCGATAATCCTGCTCCTTCAGCTTTTCCGGCTTTTTTGCAGGTTTCCTTTTTCTTTCTCCTGAATTTCTGGATGCTTCGCTTCCTTGATATCCCGCTGTGCTTTCTAATTGAGAATTTCGGTCCCCGTCGATGTTGTGCTGCATCTCTGTGTTTTCGGCGCGCTGCTCCCTTTCGCTGGGCCTTTGCTCTTCGGGTTCTCGCTGTTGCCTCTCTTCCTTCCTTGGCTGCTCCTGACAATTTTCATAGGTCTTCGCACTTCTTGGTCCCGTACCTGCGTTCAAGTTTTTCAATTTGTTTTGCTACCTGTGACCTTTCTTATCGATCTTCGCTGACACAGAAGCAAAAGCCCTTTTAAGTTTTGCTATTTCTCGTTCTTTCACTTCCGCCTCTTCTTTCCATGCCGATACGCTGTTCTCTAACTCCGCTTTTCCATTTCCCACTTTCTGCCGTCATTCATGATCCTTTGTCTTAGTAATCCGATTTCTATTTTGAGATTTTTGTTCTCCTCCTCTAACTTCGAACTTGATCTTTCCATTATCTTCCTTACTTCTTTTATTTGTTCCAGGATCTCTCCGTTGGTTTCCTTCCCACAAGCCAATTCCTTTCTCGAGTTCACATCTACTCCTATGTTTCTCAGTTCGAGCTCCTCCCTTATTGGATGCATTTGTTCTTGGTTCGCTGCTTCCTGCTTTGTCCTATCTTTTCCTCCTTCCTTTTTGGTTTCTTGACTTTCATTTTTCCTCTGTATCTCATCTTTTGGTTCTTCTTCCGCTTTTTCTTCTGTCTCTTCTTCTTCGGACGTATTTCCGCTTCCTTCGTTTCGCGTGATTTTGTATTCGTTGTTTTCCTGATTCTTGTTCTCATCTTCCGGGCACACAAGTTCTAGGGCGCTGCCTAGCTCTGCGTCCTTCTCTGTTTCCTGACAATCTTCATTTTCCTCATCTTTCTTCTGAATTCCAATGTTGTTTTCCCTTCCCACTGGATATCTGTTTATTTTGCTGCTTCTTCTGAAAGCCTCATCTTTCAGACCCCTCCCAAAAAACTCTCCCCCACTTTTCACCACATACTTTTCCATTTTTGCCGCGCTTTTGGCATCCGCTATTTTTGCTCAATCACTATTTTTGGGTCTCCCTCTCTTTTTTTTCTCTTCGATTTGGACTATCTTCGTCAATTCGACTTCATTTTGTTTATCACCTATCAGATCAGCTTCTTCGATCTTCCGCTGCACTGCACTAGTGTCCTCGATCTCCATGACCTGCTGCCTCTCGTGGCATTTTACCGCACTAATCACTTGCACTGTCACCCATAACCTCTTCGCTTTACACTTGCGGTTTTTCACTTCCACTGCTTTTAAATCTTTATCCCAACTGAGAATAACACTCTCCACGATAAATCTCTTATCCCGCCACCGATTAAACTCACTTCCACGTTTGCACTTTTCCTCTGAGCAAATTCCCAATCGATTTTTCTCTACCACGATCCGACTCGATTCGCGAGCACAGCGCCCCTCCGTTGAAAATTAGTATTGATTTCGAACGTTTTGTTTTAGAATAATTCAATTAATTTTTCGATTTTAGACAAATTTGTCCAATGAGCTTTAATATTAAATTATAATTTTCTCATATAATAACAATTTAAAATTTTAGAAGAATTGATTTTGAAAGATTTAATTTCAAATTGTCAAATAATTATCGCTTAGAATTTAAAATTCTTGAAATTTAAAAGTTTTCCATTTTCAAATATTTACTTTTGAACGCTTTTCATTAAAAATCAGACAGCTTTAATTCATTTGCATTTCAAATGATCCAATTTTCACACTTCGTATCTTAATTAAAATATTCAATTTTTAACTTTTTGAAATTGTCCTATTTTCAAAATTTTAATCTGAAATCATTCAATTTCATGATTCTTCAATTAAAAATGAAATTTTTCCATTTTTGGCGCTTCAAATTAGAAATTATACAATTCAACTCTTTTTTTCTAATTAAATTCTGCAAAATCGTTCTACATGTATATTTTTTTTTTAATTTCAAACGCTTTTAATTCCAAATTACAAATTATTAATCACTGTTCTAAGAATTTTAATTTTTGATACTAAGGTTCTTGACCAGGTAATTAGGTTAATAATAGTGATGTTAATTTTTGTATCTACTGGTCTAAACTCTAAAATCAATATTTTTTTAATATTGATTTTTTCAATTGTGAAAAAATGCTCTCTTGCTCCGCTGGGATTCGAACTCCAGGTCTTTCAGACATTTTTCTAACATTTTAAATTCTAGTATTTTTTTCACAATTCAAAAAATGTTACAATTCAAAAATCGCACCAAATACGTTGTTTAGAGGCCATACACATGAAACTTCAGAAATGAGCCGAAATGAGGCGAAGATAGACGGCCGGAGGAAAGATCCATGTTCGGGTTGTACACAGATCCGCTCATGATCTAATAAATACATGGTCTAGCCACTTGAGGGCTCCGTTTCGTCCAAATCACGCAACCGCTTAGTTCCGACATTTTGTTTTATGACCGCGCAGTTTGAGTTTGACGCGTACTTTGTGTACGGAAAAGTATTATAGGAAAATGAATATGTAGGAAGAAATAATATGAAATTATTGAAGTAATAAATTTAAAAAAAAAACTTGGAATAACTACTGACTACTCTAGAGTGCCAGAACGAAAAAAATTTGAATTTTTACATTCATCTACATTTTTGAAATGATACGAATAAATGAATGAATTCATTTCGTTATTTCGAACAAAAAATGTTACCAAAAGTAACCTTTTCATAAAATAAGTAACTTTTTAGTAACCATGAATCGAAACAGTAAAGAAGTTAGTAAAAATCAACCCGTTCCGAGCCCTGACAATATTTGTGCGCGATAAATTGTACACTGATAAAGATAATTCATGATAAGAAATAAAGATCCAATTCATCTTCGAAATTTCAGAGACAACTTTGTTCACGAGTCACCAGGCAATGCAATGTAAAAAGTAAATTATTTTCATTTGTATATATGTATTGAAATTAAGACTTACTATTTTTACATGAAGTTGAAAAGACTGTTTTATATTGTAAAATTTCGACTTCGTTTTACCTATAAATATGCGTGTGTGCAATACTATATGTGGTTTCGCCAACAACATTTATCATTCCGTAAAAAACTCTGCTAAGAATAACATAGATTTATAATGTTATTTTATAATACATGTACACAGAATGTCACTGAATACAGGGGCAACAGTTGATTCATAAAACAAAAATTCATTTCGGAGGGAACTGTCCTTTACTGTCATGTACTTTTGAGGTTAGAATTTTGTGGCCTCTGAAAATCAACTTAATATCGTCACAACAATTTCAGTTGTTATTTTGCTTTTCAAATTGTGAAATGTCACCGCCGAGATGTTCAGTAGATGAACACCGGGAAAGCAATTTTTATCCAAAAAAGTTATTCACTTACCAGAAAATCACTTTTCAATGAAACGGTGTCACAATGTGACATACGATTTATAAAATATATTCCATGTAATATATAAAACATTTTCTCTGCTCTTGGATCATAAAGATATAAGTATATACCTTTGTACATGACAAACCAACTTCGACGTACTGCTACCATTAAAAATACGGTTCGGATCAAATCGTTTTAACTCTGTGTGTATTTGAATTGTGAAGAATTTTCTAACAGAGAATGCCTTTTCTCATAAATTGTCACTTGCCACCTTCTCCCGTCTCAAATGTAATAATTGTATTTCGAACGTAATAGAAATTGTAAAAAAAGGAGTGAGCAAGAGTATTTCAGAATTGTGAATAAATATTGTATATCTCGAACTCAAATTTTCCTCCAAAACTGAGGAACAATATTTTGTAATAAATAAAACATGATAATTATCATCCTATATGTTGTGGGCCCAGCATCCGTATATTCCTTCATCCATTTTCAACATTACAATACATTTGATTAGAATTGAAGTATTTGGATATCTCAAAACTACAAGAAATTTCAATTCTAACATTTTACATTTAAAAATCAATTACGTTTGCCGCCTTTTCCATCCAAGATGGCGAAAAAAAGCGGTGGGTCCTCATTGGCTCAGTTTTTTTACTTGCGCGTGGCTAGACCATGTATTTATTAGATCATGGATCCGCTCGTTATTGACATGGACCAGTGACCAGGGATGTGTAGTTAAGAGTAACTGGAAGTTTATTACGTATAATACCTAAAGGAGGTATTTTACGTAAAATACCTCGAGCATGTAAAATACGTGTAGAAAACCTCTGATTGGCTGTCTATTTCAAGTTTTTAAATTCCCACCACAGAGGTGGCGCCCTCATAGAGAGAATGAGGGCCCTTTCACACGATTACAGATCCGCAAGTTCTGGACTTGCGCAAGTCATGAGTAGTGAAAATAGAGATTTTTCCGTTAGCGGAAAAATCTGTGAATGGCGATAATTTGAATGCTCAATTTTTTTAAAATAGAATATTGAATGTTTTTCAAATTATAGGCAAGTTTATTGAGCTAAAAATAATTATGGACGAATGAAGACAATGAATTAAATACATTTTTCAATGTTTTGACGAAAAGAAACGAGCAAATGCCAAATCAGCTGATTTCTTTCAAAGTTATGTATGCATGAGTTTCGGGTGTTTCCTGTTTTGTCTCGCTTCTCAAACAAACTAATATTTTCGTGCACATGAGGTAAGTCTTTTTGATAGTTGTTAACATAATGAATTATCATGAACAAGCATGTCGATCATCATTGTTCAGAAGCAGCTATAGAGGTTATGTTTGGGGTTATGCCGGCTAAACTTTCGTAAAGACGTGCCGTAAGAGTTATACATGCTGTTGTTTGCAAAAACATAATATTTTTATGTTAACAAATACTAAAAACTCTTACCTTCTGTGCAAAAAAAAATGATTTTGTTGATAGAGCGATACAAATCAGGGAAGTCGAAACGTATGTACACGGAATCTAGAGAGAAATCATATGATTTGGCATCGGCTTGTTTCTTTTCATTAAAACATGTATTTAATTCATCGCCGATATTCCTCCATAATTATTTTCAGCTCAATACACTTGCCTATAATTTGAAAAACATTAAATTTTCTATTTAACAAAAAATCGAGCATTCAAATTACCACCATTCGGAGATTTTTGCGCTGACTGAAAAATCTCTATTTTCACAACTCATGACTTGCGCAAGTCCGCAACTTGCGGATCTGCAATGGTGTGAAAGGGCCCTAAGATGTAATTTACATCATGTAGAAAACTGATGACGTAAATTAACGTAGAAAACCAAGTACATTACCACGAGTATTTTACTTACCCATCACTGGCAGTGACGGTGGCCATCGATACGTGTGCCCAGGGATGTGCAGTTACGCGTAACTGGAGGGTTTTGAAGTAAAATACCTAAGTGAAGTATTTGACGTAGAAAACAGGTAAAATACCTAGTAAATTACGTGCCAAGATGGCGGACCTGTAGAACTGTACATAACCTCACTTTTTTGAATTTCTGGTATCGGCATTCGGAAGGGCCCGAGCACAATGGAGACCTGAAACCGAAACTTGAACCCGAAGATAACTCTGTCCTTTTTTACCGTAGCCACGGTAAAAAAGGGCTTCAGGTTTCGAGTTCGGGTCTTCATTGTGTTCGGGCCCTAAGGGCGTAAGAGTTTTTTTTTCAATGCCTATATTGTCAATTGAAAAATAATAATGTGAACCTGGGATGGGCAGTTACGCGTAACTGGAAGTTTTTTTTACGTATGATACCTAAACGAGGTATTTTACGTAAAATACCTGGAATATGTAAAATGTATGTAGAAAACCTCTGATAGACTGTCTGATTCGAGGTTTCAATTTCCCGCCTCAGAGGTGGCGCCCTCATATATAGAACAAGACGTAATTTACATCATGTAGAAAACTGATGACGTAAAATACCAGGTAAATTACCGTAGAAATCCAAGTAAATTACCACGAGTATTTTACTTGCCCATCACTGCGTGTGCCACACTGTGCCACACTAGCGCCGCGATCGAGAAGATCTAGCATTTCGATGCGTTATGTACATACAACAGAAAAACTCACGTTTCTCCTTCTATTCTGCATGCTCCATGGTTAAACAGAGCTGTCAACCTCAATATCAAAATAGTGGAAAAACTACGAGTATTAGTTGATTTAAGGGTGTATCCATCTTAGTGAAGTCTAAGAAATGGATAAATTAACATTAATTTCGGGTACGTTATTTCTAGCAGCTGATATGTTCGCGATTGTGAGTCTTGCCATGCCCGATTGGATTATCACTGATGTTGGAGGTAAGCTTTGTCAAATTCATTTTCATCGTCTTTTTCCTTTGTAGAGATAATTGAAATAGCTATTTCAATGTTTAGTAATTGAAAACTCGTCACGAACTAAATGTCAACTACATGTTGAAACCACGAACTAGTACTACGTGCTTGAAACACGTCAAAAATATTGGATTGCTTTTATCTGTTTCGGCCTCAATAATATACGAATAATACACATTCAAATGTATTTTATTATTCAAATGTTTTGAGCCTATAATGACCCCTGAAAAGTGAGCATTAGATAGCCCTTTGCCGAAGGGTGTCGGCTGCTGATATACTATTTATTAGTGCCGCCACACTAACAGCCCACATAGCCCAAAAAATTCGTTGAAGATGTCCTGAAACTGAAGAAACATTAGTTTTTAGCTCTCTCGGAATAATGCGGGACATACGTACCATGATTATTTTCCATATTTACAAAAACAATTAACTAGAAACTAGAATTTTTTGTAAACCTAGTTTTAATTGCCTATACAGGGTGTCCCAGACTCAAGTGTCCGGACTTATATAGCTTTATAAAAATAAGCAAAATAAATAGACAATTTTTGTTCCAAAAATCAGTAGAAGTTTTCGTTTTTTAGTTATAAAACATTTAAGCTGGACC
>CAKNXH010056932.1:0-34087 GCA_932178445.1 Andricus quercusramuli
TACTTGCTAACTTGCATATTTCACGATTGTTCTGCTTTCGGCTAATAGTATAAACAGGATTATTTATTTCCGAAAAAAATGAATTTCTTTTGTTGAAATATCAACAACTACATTTTTCGTTTATAATTAATTAATTTTTGAATAAAAATTTAATTACTGATTTGAAAGTGAACTCTTCTGTTAAAAATTATATTTTTCAAGATTCATCATATAAATTAAAAAATTATCTCTGTAGTTGAAAAGTGAGTAGGTTGAAAAATTACAATTTTTACTTTAAAATTCAACTAATCCAGTCAATGTTTCATTATTTTAGTTGAAAATGTATAAGCTTGGTTGAATATTGATTTTTTTAACTACAAATTGAAACTAAAGAATAGAATTTTTATGTTTAAAAGTCATATTTTTTGTTAAAAATTTAACTATTTATTAGAAAAATGATCTTTTTTAGGTCAAAATTGAAATATTTATTTGAAAATTCATGAATGTTGTTGAAAAATCATCTTTTTGTATTGAAATTAATCTTCTTATTTGCAAATTCATCTTTTTTCTTTCAAATTCAACTACTCCAATTGAAGATTCATCATTCTATTTGAAAATTCATCACTAAGCTTGAAAATTAATTTTTCCAATTAAAAATTCAAGTATTCCATTATTGGCTGAAAATTGATAGTTTTTAGTTAAAGATTCAACTACAAGGATGAAAATTGTTTGTTGTTGAAAAATCCTCACTATTAGTATTAATTATTTTGTCTGGAAATTATTTTTTTTGAAAATTCAACTTTTCGGTTAAAAAATAAAGTATTCCAGTGAAATATTTACAATTTCAGTTAAAAATTAGTCTTTTTGGTTAAAAATACAAGGACTTGGTTTAGAGTTAAACGCTTTTGTTGAAAATGCATATATTTGACTTAAAATTTACCTATTGAGGTTCACAATTCATCTATGCGAGTAAAAGACTCATCATGTTATTTGGAAATTCATCATTCTGACTGAATATGTTTTTTTTTGTGGAAAATTTGTATGTGTGTGAAAAATTAATTGTTTTTTTAACTGAACATTAATCTAGTTGGTTGAAATTTTGTCATTTTTAGTTTAAAATTCATTTCATTTCTTTAAAATAAATGTATTTTTTTTTGTAGAAAATTATTCATTATATTTCAAAATTAATATTCTTCTTTGAAACATTATATTGCTGATAACAAATTTATCTATTGCAGTCAAACATTCATCATTTGAGTTCAAATGTAATTATTACATTTTTGGTTGAAAACTTATCTTTTTTAGTTCCAAATTCAACTATTTCGTTGAGAATTCATGCATTTCGTTTAAAATTCATCTTTTCTTGGTAGAAATGTAATATTTTTTGTTCAAATTTCAACTCTGGAGTTTAAAACGGTTTACATTTAATTTAATACAAGACCCACATTGATTTAACCCGAATATGCACTGAGTTTTAAGTAGAAGAAGTAGACACCATATTACACATTGTTGCTATTTTTACAGAAAATGGAAATCATTTTTCATATTTTGAAGATTATTATATGCGATTCTTTCGTTTATTGCATTATGTTTAAATAGTTTTATCTATAGATAAAAAAACAGTCACGACTTTGCAATTGTTTTTGTCTTGTAAAACTTGTTAACGTTATGAGGTTATTAATATTTTCGTTTTTATTATTACTATATCATGTTTACTGCTCAGATTGAAGTAACATTTTTTTAATCCGACTTTAGTAGTTTATTATTGTACTGCAATTAAATTCTCTTCATTGTAAAATCAGTTTTTGAATTTACTTGAAACTACAGTTTAAAATAGTAACTTGCAATACATTTACCAATTCATTTGGTAGTATCATTACCAATTCCTTTAGTAGATACAGTTACCAATTCATTTGGACAGTTATTCCTACTTATGTAATTAGTAGATTTTTAACAAATTACCAGTAAACGCATCGGCACTATTCGAATTAGTAGAAAACTACTACTAATTAATAGTTTTCTACTAATTCAGAGTCAATTTAATTATATTGAATTTTTAATTAAATAAATAAATTTTTATTAAATTTATTAATAATTTATTAAATTAAATAAGTCGTAACAAAGTAATAATACTGGAAAGTGTTATTAGAATGAAATATTTCAATATAAATAATTATATAAAAACTTAATTTAATTCAAAAGAAATATTTTTTGTCAAAAATTCATCTATTTTGGTGAAAAGTTTGAAAATGTTAGTATATACTACTGAAAAATTGATATACTTGGTAGGTAATGATTGTTGCTTGTTAAAAATCAATGTTTCCGTCACAACATTCATCATTTTAGTGAACGCAGAACAATATTTTTGTGATTTATGGTTGTGTCGAAAATTATCATCATCGGGTTGAAAATGCGACTGTTTTCGAGATAATTCGCCTATTTGGCTTACAAATTCAAGAAGTTTGTTTAAAAACTACTTGGTTGAAAGATTCACTTTTTGGTTGAAACTTTTTCTCCTTGGGCAGAATCCCGGTAAGAAGGCTTGAATAGAATATGATTGAAAAATGCAATTCCTGTGAATACCTGATTTTCCCTTCTTTTTCTTATATCACAAACATTATTAGAAAGAAGCAACTGCTATTCCTGTCAATACAATATTCACTGTCATTATACTGAAATTTAGGATAATACATTAGATATAAATCCAATGTTAATTTCTGGAATTCAAATCACTTGGTCTCTCCGAAGTGCAAACTTGAATTCATTTAAATAGACCCTTCCTAACTTATATTCCAAAAGGGATAATTCAAACAATTTTAAACACACATTTCTTGAATGAATTAGAGTGAATTATGTACGCTTCAAGTCTATCCTGCTTTACGGAATACTGAGAGAAGCTTATAAGTTTTCATTTGGAGGACAATATTTAGTATTTGTATTTATAAAATATTTTTTGTTCCGTATTTCTTCAGTCATCAAATGTTCTCGTATATAATTTAGTTTATAATTCAAACAAGATAGATGATTAGTACTGTTTCAGATCATATGTAATGTAACAATTGAAAATTGAAGTTCAAATAAAGCCCAAGAATGATATTAGTTGATATTATGTATTGAACTGTATAGAATGTGTCGCAGCGCCACCTGGTGAAATATATATTGTGCAAGGAGCGTTCGCGACGCAGAAACTCTTCTCCTCATCACGGATTAGCTCTCGTGTAGCTGTTTGATGCTGCCTGACGGGGAGCACCTCTCTGGGAGCAAGAGTAGGCGGTCGGCAGTGGTGACCTCGAACACGATTTCTGACGTCGGTCCACATCTGCTAGCCTAACCGTTTGCTACGCGTTCGCGTGGTCCGAACGCGTTGAGAGCTGCCTAGTGTTCGGCTAGCCACGACCATTCCCTCTCTGCTCTCCACACGACTCTTCCTACGTCGGGTAGCGCGAACGGACCTTTAAGTTCCTAAGACTGGGAAAATATGAACAGGCGAGGAGTGCGTCAGGAACGCTTGGAACGCTCGCCCAGTATTTCGCTCCCAGTCCCTGGTTTTTGGGGTTTTTGAGGATATTCGGAGCTATAGTTCAGAGGGAAGTCCTCTTAGGAAACTTTGTAAAGCCTTCGAGTAAGGTCATCATTGATTTGGCTTGATTCTCCGTGTAAGAAACTTTTAAAACTGTTTCTGCGGTGTTAATTAAATAACGGGCTGTAGCAGTAAAGTCAGGTACGCGTTCATTAGGTTTCATCAAAGTTGTAGTTTATTCTGAAACACATTGTTGGTACGTTATCCCGGATGAAAAATAGTCCTTTAATCGATCTATGAGATCGTCTGTTGTTCCAATATTCTGACCATCTATGCAATATCTCGCGGTACCGTTTAATTTTGGTAATGTGGCTTTAAAAAAAGTGGATTCTTTACATGTTTCACCGAGGGTTGACTGGGCATTAAGAATATCTTGAATATAATTTCTGAGTGAAACATTATAACCATCAAAAGTGCTAATAGTCGATAATGCATTTTGTAATGCGAAAAACTCGGTCATATATATGACTGCTTCAGAGAGATCTTTGCTATCACCGTTTCCAATAAACATCATGATCTCACTTTCATAAACAACAATAATTCATTTCAACTTCCAATAAACATCATGTATAAGAACTAAAAATATTTGAGCCCTAGTCTTTGGGATAAGGACACAAAATCTGGATTTTACGTGGAATAAACATGTACTTACCATCAACTGTTGCTGTCAGCAACGGTAGGAATTGAGTAAATACTGTTTCACCCACGGGACCGGTGTGTCCATGTTAATTTGCGAAGTAAAGAAAGACAACTGGCTGAATAAATGATCGGAGAGTGTTGCTATGAGTGCTCTTTTATTAGAGACTTCAGACCCAACGGGGTGCTTATTCTTGGTTTCCTTATCATTTTGTAGAGAATTAAGCAACGGTCACTCTGATCTTTGTAATTTTTGTGAAATTGTTGCTAGATATTTTAGGGTGACTATCAGATCTCTCATCCCCCCGAAGACGATAACACAGCCGGTTGGATACAGATAATTATTTAAGGAGAGATTGGCTGGTCTAGAGAGGAACTGAGTTAATTCTTCTCAAAATGATGTTCACTGAAATTCGGGGTACCCCAAAAGAGAGAGAAGGCTATCGCAGGGTCAAGTGATACATTCGGCCTTGAGTTACAGCGTTCATTCTCCCAGTTTCTTATATCATACCTATTGCTCATACAATTATACTCATTAACACATTCACACTTATTTGTAACTCAACTTATGCATAATTTTAAAAAAGAGAAAAAAAATAAAGATGTTGAGAATGGGAGAGTGAAATCCCTAGGCCGTTACAACAACACTCTCGAGTGGATGCATATTAAAAGTCAAGAAGGGATTTGATGATTCAGGGAGAAGTTTTGTTACATTTTCATTTTTTCGTGGTACCACAGAGAGATGAATGCACATGTATATCTGCTATCACTCTTTTCTTTCGTCTCTTACATTATACTTGTTTTATTCGCATATTTATACTCGTACTCGAGTACATTCATGGTCATTTTTATATAACTTGTAGAGGATTGGAGGGTGACATTCCTTATAAAAAATAAAATAAATAGGCAAGTGATTTTAATGGGAATAGTTAGACATATTGAACGAAGACCGATGTGAATCAGCTTTTTTCTCTGGACACCCCGAGATAAGCTGATTTATACACTCGAGGGTGGATAAGGTGATCAATATTTATAAGCGCTGGAAGTATCCATGGACCTCAATATTATCTAGTTCCACGGGTGTGGGAAAACTGTTTTTGTTACCAAAAAAATTGAAAATGTGCATTACATGACCGATGTAACATTTAGGAGTGTTACGTACTGAGGATTCTCAACACACGATCAAGTCAACGACCCATGAGCGGCTAAGGGTTTGTTTAAAAGTTCACTTGTAAATCCCCCGGGATGGGAAAAATGAATTAAAGATAACAAAATGAAGGAAAAGTTACATTTATTGCTTCATAAGAAAGAAAAGGTGCACAAGTTGTTCAGAAAATATCTGATCATACAATACTATGACTAGAAAATTTCAAATAAATTGAAGGTAAAATCGGTGAAGTTGAACAGAAGGATTTAAAGTCTGATTATAAACTTAAATTTCATCGCTAAAAGCTTCAAACACCGTTTTTTCCTTTCGTGGTTTCAATAGTGATACAATTCAAAGATTTCCAAATTGATATCATTGATTCCAAATCTTCTCCTTAATGATCATCAAAATCGAAAGAACATCAATAAAAGTCATTAGAGATTATTTTAAAAACATCAACGTTTTCAATAGAACATTGTTTTGAGACCATAACATCACCAAACGTCTACTCTTTTCAACATAATCGTCAATCGAAGGAACATCAACATCATAAGATTCGCAACATCAAATCCTTTCAATATGTTCACAAATTAAAGTAAACGTCAATTACATCAATCGCATAAAACATTCATTTTCTCCAATAACCATCGGTTATTCTATCAGAAACAAACTCTTTCAAATACAACTGCAATAAAGACCATTTAACTTTATTTCAACAGATATTAAGTTTCGAATAGAACATCATTTTTCATAATCATCAAATCATTACTATCAATAAAACATCAAATTCTTTCAATACAAGAAAGTCAATAAAGAACACAAATCATCATAGACAATCAAAAATAAAACATCAATTAACTTCACAACATCAAACATCAAATAAAAAAAACATTCAAAAGAAATGACTGTTGCTGTCACCAACGAGAATAGACTGAGAAAACTGTTTCAACCACGGGACCGAGGACTTTTCATGTTACTTTACGAAGTAAAGAAGTAACTAGCTGAATAAGACTGAACTGATCTGGTCTGACTCTGTTCTGATCGGAGAATATTGTTGGGTTTGCGCTTTTATAGGAGATTTGATACCCATAGGGGTATCTAACGGGTTATAACGGTGCAGGCTACAACCTGGGGTTGATTTTCTACTCTATTCTTGATACAAAGTAGGCATATTTTCTTTGGTACACATTTAGGGATATAATGAAATAATCCGCATTTATTTAAGGAATAAGAAGTTGCTAAGGCTATTGCTATGTAACATTAATAATTTCACCACTCAGGATCTGTTTCTTTCCAGGTTTTAAGTATTCTTTGTGTAGATATTCGCTCAAGCATATTTTGTGTATCATCTAAGCTAAGGCGCACATTCCTGAGTTCGTCAATATCAAGTAGTCTAGGCATCTGCATTCTTCTAGCTTCTAGGTTGTCTAAATCTTGTTGGTCGTTTTGCAAGTCGTAAGTTATATTAATAATAATTGTTTTTCACATCTCTAGGTTTCTAGGTAAGTCTAATTTATCTTCATTATTTTATATTTGGCAACTACTTCCTGAAATGAAGGTATTGACTTCTATTTTGATTGATTTAATGGTTGTTTTGCAAGCTATATCTAGATTGACATTAGTTTCCTTATGCAGTAAAGAAGGGGATCGCGTACATTTGGATTCCGCATATCTACGTAGTAGACTGGCTGCGCAGCTGATTGTATCAGACATGCGCAGGTTTGGTTGTTTTCTTTTAAGGATTAGATATTCGCCGATATTCCTACTTTTGTCTATTGTTTTTTTGGTCTGTAGGTACGTAACTGTCTTTATAGATGATTATCAAATCGTGGTCGGGGATTAGAGAAAGGAATACTTCATTAAACTTAGTTGGTATTGGAACTATTCTTTCAAGGATCCTTCCTCTTTTCCTAGAACTGGGATATCAATTAGGTAGGTAAATAGTCCTTGAATTATTACTACATTAACAGAACTGATTTCGCCGTTGATGGCATTAATAGCTGTGTCAACATCTTCATTCATTTCGTCTACCAGCAGGGTGGCTAAAATTAATTTGGCATTAATAAAGTTGTCTTTGATATTTGAATTTACTGTTTGACTTAATTTTTCAGCAGATTCGGATTCTCCACCCAATTTATCATGCAATAGTTTTTAATCCGTTGAGGAGGTGTCTAGGATGAGTTTAAGGATCTTAGTATGGTTAATCAGTACTGTGGCTATGTTTTTGTTGTCAGTGTATGTTTTTTCAAATTGTGAATTTATTTGACTGAGATTAGATTCAGTAAGGGTACCAAAAAGAGTTTTGGAAATGTCTCCAAAAAATTCGTAAGACCTCTTTTATGTCTTTGGCTTCCTAATAGTTTGTGAAGGATATAAATTTTTGAGGTTAGCCTATTGTATCGTCCTTTTACCATTCTTAACTCGTCCTTTGAAGTGCAGTTGCGTCCGCAAGCTCATTCAGCTAATAATATAGTTTGGTTCAAGGCTATTAATCTTTGCTCAGTTGTTGTTAAATTTATCCCGAAGATTAATCTCCACTCTTCATGGAAAAGATGGACCTTGCTCAGTTCTTCCATGTAGATATTCCCTTTAAGTTCTTGTATTGTATAATTTGCCTGGTTGTTGTCAGGAACAGTCTAAGGAATAGAAGGGTAATCAACATTGTTCTGTAACAAAATAAGGCATTACCTGGTCAATATGAATTCGCATGGTTTTACCTTCAAATTTAATCATTAGATTATTACTTGTAGTAATTTCTGTGATAACGCTCGGGCCCCTCCAGCTTTTCTAAGAATGTTGTGATGTCGGATTTTCCATTGTTTCACTAATTCAGAATAAGTTAGGGCAGGGAGACTTGGGTATATCCGAAGGGATATTGGGGTCTCTTCCAAAAGTCATCTCAAATGGCGAGGGACCAGTAGTGGAGTGCATTCTTTCTATATTGCCACTTGCTTGTGGATGGAAAGATGTTGTTTTCACATATTTAATTCTTAAAGCTTCCTCGAATTGTTGCATCAATTCTGACAGGAAGTTCGTGCCTTGATCCGGAAGTATCGTTTTCGGGGCTCCGAAGGTATATAATGGTCAAAGATACTTTGTATTATTGATCCCGATGTTTCATTTTTCATTGGGACTAAGATTGTATATCTAGTCAATCTATCTTCTAAACTCAAGATATATTTATCACCTAGATTTGTTTCAGGGAGTGGACCAAATAGATCTAATGCGATTTTTTCGTTAGGTTGTGTTGGTCTATCCGGGATAATAGCTTCGGCTCGGTTAGTGATCCGAACTGTTTTTTGAAGTTGACAAATAGGGCAGGCTTTTACATATTTGTTCATATCTTCATTCATACCTGTTTATTCTCCTATCTCTCTTGCTCGTTGAATTGTGTTCTTTTCACCAAGATGATTAGTTATCAAATCACCTAGATATTCTAATTCAAGTTTGAGGTATTCGTATTTAGTTGGTTCTAATCTTAAGCCAAGTTCTTTGATTCGTTGTAGAACTTTTACCAGATTTTCATTGTGATCCTCTAGGGTCGATCCCAATAACACTATGCCGTCGATATAGGCGAAATATTCTTTTCCTATTAATTCTCTAAATTCGTTGTCCATCATTCTCTGGAATGTCGCTGGTGCGTTCTTTAGTCCAAAGGGCATTCGGTTATATTCGAGGTGTTCTTGAGATGTTGAGAATACTGTGTACTTTTTACACTCTTCCTTCATAGAAATCTTGTAAAAGCCAGCGCTCAAATCGAGAGCGGAAAAGAATTTAGCTTGTCCTAATTTTTCTAAAATATCGTCTATTATTGGTAACGGGTAGGCGTCTTGTCAGTATCTTTATTTATTTGCCGATAGTCTATGACCATTCTAAGTTTGTCTCCTTTTTGGGGGTCTACCCATAGGGGTGATTGCCTAATTATTCCTTTATTTAGGAGTTTTTGTGTTTCTTTCAGGGCAAATTCTCTATGTTTTTCTAGAAGTTTATGAGATCTTAAGTTTATTATCTTGCCTGAGTTTAGGGTGATCTCATATTTTGTGAGTTTTGTACAGGGGAGTGGGTCATCGGGTAGTGTGAACACTTCATGGTACTGGAGAAGTATTTGATGTCTGCTGTCTCTAACTTTGGAAACTTTGTTCTCAATGTGATCTAGTTTTATTAATTTTTGTAATTCTTGGATCCTATCACTATAGTCTAGGTTGCGATCATTCTCCCTCATTTTAGAGTGAGTATCGCCTCGAGACTCTACTGTTTGAATTATGACGTATTGTAATTCGTCCGGAATTTCTTGCAGAATTTTGGAATAATTTATTATAGGTGTTATAACTTCTCCATTTTTGATTTTATATATACCGTCAGGGATTGAGTTGTTGATTTCTATCCAGATCTTATTGTCTTTGTCTTTCACTTCAATTCTAAACACTTGTTGTGTGTGCGGGGCTATATAATTGCCACTATCGTGTAATGGTAGTTTATTGTTGTCTAAAATCAAAAATTTCGGTCTTATTGCGTATCTTTCAAATTTTTTGAAAGAAAGATAAACCTACTATACCGGATTCTGGTAATGGAAAATCATCATTTATTATATGGAAGAGATGTTTTTTGGAGAAATATGGAATCTATATTGCTTCCTTCGATAAATGTTTGTCTTTTCCCATGGCGCATATCTTCGTAAATTTGAAAGAATTTGTATCTTCGGGTATTTGTTGTTTTTTAATAAGGTTCATTGAAGCTTCTGAGTCTACTAACAGGTGATATTCGTCTCCTCGTCGGTTTCTTCCTCGAAAAGACTCTAGTCTACCGCTGACTGCAGAAATTCTGCTTGGTCCTCGTAGTGTATCTGTTCCTGCACTTCTTCCATTGCCATTGTTTCGTTTTCCAATTCTTCCTCCGTTACTTGGATGTTCCGGACTTGGGGTGGTCGATTTGAAGATTGGCCTATCGGAAAATTTGTACTTTTTGCAATACATTGATTTGCAAAATGTCCTAAATTACCACATTTATGACACTTCATTTTCATTCTGTCGTTTAGTGCCATATTATGGTTGGGTATTCGTTGAATGGGTGTAGTGTTAGCCTCGTATCGAGGTGCCTGTGTTGGCCTAGGTTGGAATTTCATTATTGGTTTCAACGGCATCTGTCGCACAGGTTGTGATTCTTTCAACCACATTTCTGTTTCATTCGCGTGACTTTGTGCTTACTTGGAGTCCGATCTCTTCTTTTAAACTAAGTAAATATCTGTTAATATTTTCTCCTTCTTCTATGTTTATTCTCACTCTTCTTTCAGTTTGATTAATATGTTTTGCTTGGACAGCGTAATTTAGTTCATTGGTTAATTGCCTAAAGCGTAAGCTGAAATTCTGAACTGTTTCTGTAATTTCGTGTTTGCAGGATTCTAATTTGCTTTTTAATGCTAAAATTGAGCCGGTTTGTTTTAGGTCTTGTTTAACAGAAGTATATAAATCTTCGTAAGAGTTCACAGGTGTGTATCGGGTAGCCTTTTCCGCAATGCCTTGTATTTTCTTAGCGAGAATCAAGTCTAGAAGTAAGTTTGGTTATGTGCACCTACTTTTCGCCCTTTTAACGCTTTTAATAGAATCCTCTATGCCGATATCTTCTTGGCCATTTATGGTCCTCATCGTTTCCAGAGCTAATTTAGCATTAATTTTTTCATCTTCCTCGGTTTGAAATTTTATACCTTCTCTTTCTCTAAGTAATTGTTCGTTTCTCAATAGACGACGTTCCGTTGCTTCTCTTTCTTCTTCTTCATCGGTGAGGAGTCGGGATGTCCTAGTATCTTCCCTTTCTCTAAGTAGCTGTGTATTTTTGGAAAGTTTCTTCACTTGTCTCTTTCTTTTTTAGGCCTTACTTATTTGGGGGTTGAGTTAAAGTTGCTGGTACTTTCGATTTTAAAATAGATGTATGGGATGATGTTGCTTCAGTCCCTTCGCGCGTCAATGGAATATTCTCTATTGACCTACTTTCCCTATCTTCATCGAGGTCTTCCGTCAATTCGGGTTCCCCTTTGTCCGTTTCTATGTTCCCTTTGCAGCCTAATTCTTTTACTATTTTTTGGACTTCTAAGATTCTATTTTTGTTTTCAATTTTCAAAGCCACTATATTGGCCGTCAAAGCTTCGATATTCGCGAACATCCGTGATATCATTTCGTCGGTTATTTGGACAGATGCGGTTGGAGTAGGGTTGGGAGAGTTCGTTCCAGACATGTTAACAGATGAGTTTGTCTCGTCCGTTTTGTACCCTAATTCTAAATTATCGTGATATTTTTGATATGCCAGTGTGCTTACTTTCCTAGTTTGTCGGTGTAAAAATGGTGTCGTGTAGAAATTAAATTTGTATGATTTGGACTTTTTTGCCCGTTAATACAGTGAAATTCAGGTTATCGTTCTACTACAATAGCCTGATTTCAAAGTAATTTTATTTATTTTTATTGAGGAAGAGTACTGCTCTGGAACACCAGGAGTATGCTCTACCGGAATTTGTAAAACTTTGCCTCGCCTAACGTGAAATTAGCTTTTGTTTTCACGTTAGTCTCCTTCCATAGACAGTAAAGAGGACTTAGACTCTTTACAATTCAATACGATTTGTTTTTGTTGCTTTAATTGCTTACTTTTCTTTAATCATGATGTTTCTATCTTCTGTCACTGGATGGCTTGATCCTTCTTGGTTGGCGGCTGGAAATTCGTGAAGTTCTCGCTGCTGAACCGGATGTGGGCGTTGGCCGATGACTTGTCGTCGGTCTTCCTAGTGGCGATACGCAGTTGCGTCCTCCGCCTGATTGCGGGCCTCGTTCTCAGTATATGGTGAATTTTGGAAAGTCAGAATTTTACGTTGAATAGCTGTTACTCGGTTCACCACTCATTTTAATTCTGTTTTCCTACTCTTCTTTGATTAACGGGCTTTCCGTCGAGAAGTCCGGAATTCTTTTCTTTGGAATTCTGTAGAATTCTTTCGTCTGAATTCCGTAGAAATCAACGATTTCAGATTCGTCTCAGGAATGACCCTTTATGTGATTTCTCTGATGTATCCGTGGATATAACAAATCGAAAGAGGAATCCTGGCAGGATCGCCAGAAATGTTATGCCGAAATAAGTCAAGTTACCAAATAGTACTTGATTATTCTTTATTTGAATGAATACAGTTTATCATATAAGATTCAGATTAGAACTGACGAAGGGCCACACGCTCGGTCCTACTTATACACTAGCGTAAGTATGTGGGCTTACCCTAAAAGGAAAGGCGAACTGAATGTGGGAAAATGATATAGGTCAAAATCCAAATGCGTAACAATACTGACTCGTGCTGGGCCAAAGCACTACACATATAGCCTAGTGGGAGAAGTCTATTGAGGTCTACCGTCACATTTCATTAAATCTAATTCTTTTGCTAATAGTATCCCATTAATTTTATTCTCAGGATAATCTGAAGTCTCGAATAGTTTAAAATCGCGTTTAAAACGCGATTAGATTATAACTAAATTTTCATCAAAAGCATCACTACTATGAAAATTTAGTTTTGCTATTAAGTCTTTGGCTCCATATATTCCTCCCCATTTACTTGTAATCCTTACACCATTATGATTTCTAACGTTCTTCATAGTTTCACCGAAAACCGAATTGTACATCAATTTATAAGTTGTTTTTGGAGACATTAACCTATTTTGTTCTTTGCTCCGTGTTCGAAACAATATATTTTTTAAACCATGATTCTTGATTGAGTCTCAATATTCTGTGAATTTTAACTAATTTTATTTCTACACAGAAAAACGCTAGTGTTAAACTTGAGCAGCTGATAATAAAAAGTGGAAATATCTTGTAGGTGGGTAAAACGCAGCTATAGAAAAGTGCTTACAAAAATTGGATATAATTTTACGTCTGCAAAAAGATAAACAGAACACTGGTAGTAAAAAGGGAACACGCGCGTGTATTATTATTGGGTCCACTTTTTACTGCCGAGTTTGTCTATTCCTGTTTCTTACGGCCTAAGTACTATTGCCTACTTTTTACTGAAGATGTTCTATTACTGCTTTTTAAAGATGTAAAATTATATTCAATTTTTGTAGGAAATTTTCTATAGCTGCGTTTTAGTTACCTACGAGATATTTCCACTTTTTATTATCAGCGGCTGATTTGTTGCAGCTTATGAAGATTAGGGCTTTCAAAATAAACTTCATGTTTCTTTGCTTACAATTAATCACCCACACGAAGATCGTATTCCATTTGGAGAGAAATGCCTAATTTTCTGGGACTTCAAACAGCCCATGAAGATACAAAAATTAAATTAACGTTAATTTCCATTAGAAAAGTAAGTGTATAACATGGAACATGTCATAAATATGAAGAATAATATCACGTGGAATATATGTAACTACCGTAAAACAATTTATTTTCTACAATATATTATAAGAAATGAATAAAATAAATTTCTGTAAAATTTTGTATTCCACAATAATTAATTTGCAACACTTGAAATGCTTCTTGAATGTGAAACGTGCTTTGAGGGTGGTTTACCCCCTTCGAATTAGAATGGGGGTGACTCATGCCGGTAGACTGCGATGTTTTTCATTTCCACAATTTTATCTGTCCTGAAGAGAATTTTTCACTACGACCATTAAACTGCAACTGTTACAAACGTTTAAGGAAATAAATATTCAAATTAAAGGTAGTTTACCTTCTTTAAATCTGACACGGAGTGTAAAAAGATATAATGTCTTGTATTTTTTTATACCACTTCATTAATCATTCAAAAATATAATTTGACTTGGATAATAATAAGGAATTTTTGTGTATGTTAGCCATAAGGGGTAGTTAACCCTCCGTCTAAGGGGGTGATGATTGGAAAATAAATATTTCACTGAAATTTAATAGCATAATTACAGTCTAAACAATGTTTACACTGCCTCCTAATGATTAATTTCACTGTAAATTATATTTCTAAATGAATGATCAATATGAGTTTGATATTAACAAAATTGTCCTTAGTATTATTATATACTGTTCGTCCTAATTTATGTCCTAAGCCAAGTTCCTTTCTTTTGGTGCACATGAAGTTCCGCAAGCTCGTTATGCTGCAATCATGGTGTGTTCTGTTGCTTCTAACAGATTAGCGATAACACCTTCATCTGTAAAATAAGGCATTATTTGGTCAATATGTATTTGGATTATTTAATCTTTGTCCCTCAATCTAATATTGTTGTTATCTATTTGATCTATTACTTCATATGGAGCTTTCCAGCTAGGATATAGTTTATTGGTTGTAGTATTATTTCTTATTTTTACTTTATTGATTGATTTGTGAATCGGATGCGCTCTTACTATTCCTTCGTCTAATCGCTTTTTGGTATTTTCTTGTTCTAATTCTATTCTTTCTCTCATTTTCATAATATTACGGTCGTGTTGCAGCTTCCATTTTTTGATCAAGTCTTAATATGTGACATTAGTCGATTGGACTATTGTCGATGGGATATTGGGTTCTCTACCAAACGTAGCTTTGAAGGGTTTTTTCCCCAAAGTTGTATTTTTCATGGTATTTATTGCGAAACTGATCAATTTTAAATGGTCATCCCATTCGTTTTTATTTTCGGTCATTGACGTTTTCATTAATTTTTTCAAAGTAGAGTGGATTCTCTCAATGTTCTTCGAATCGATGCATCAGTTCAGATAAGAAGTTTTGTTCTTGATCAGATAAAATAGTCTTAGGTGCACCAAAGATATAGATATAGTGTTCTAGCAGTTCGTCAATGATTGAATTTGATGTTTCGTTCTGCAACGTTCTGTCTGAGGCAATTTTATCATTGGGATTTGTTGGGATGTCGGGTAAAACGCCGGATGGTTAGTTGGCTATTCTGGTAGTTTTTTTGTAATTGACAGATAGGACATTTTTTGGCATCATTTTTAATTTGTCCGTCCATTCCTAACCATATCCCAATCTTCTTTGCTCGTTCTAAAGTATTCTTTTCTCCTTGGTGAGTCGATTGAGACTCTTTAATGATTTGTTATTCTCCAGCTTCAGTGAGCTCTCGGATATTCGAGAAGCATAAATGGAATCCAGTATCTGAATAATAATTTGATAGAAATTGTACCAGTACTTAAATTAGTTCTTTCTGTACAGGAGTGAATAATGGATATCCGAATTGTAGTCGCACGTAAGTCAACTTTCTATCCCTAATTTCATCTATAACCCAAGCTAAATGTTTTAAACAGTTGTCTTCGTCATATTTTGGCATGCTTTATTCAGTAATTTGCTTCCATAATTTTCCTACAGCAATTGGTTTAATTTTTACTCCCTTGTTGGTGACGGGGTCTAATCGCCATTCCATAAATTCATTGTATCAGTTGACTTGGGGATTCTCGGGTGTTTCTTGCGACTTATCTTCCATGTCTTCTATGTCAGAATCCATGAATGATTCTAGTTTCTCTTTGCTGTGTATCTTTACTTTTTCTTTCCGTTTTAGTGTTTTATTCTTGGTAATTTTAGGCTTTGGTGGGGAAAAGTCTTGATAGACAGTCTGCGGCTTTATTTTCTTTTCATTTCACGTATTAAACTTCGTATTATATTCCTCAAGTCTTAACCTCCATCTCAATAATCGCCAACTGGGTTCGTTGATATTATCGAGCCATAATAGAGCTTTGTGGTCGGTTCGGATCTTGAAAGGATTTCCAAGTAAGTATTCTCTCAATCTTTTAACTTCACATACTCTGGCTAGTAATTGTTTTCCGCTGGTGCTCTAGTTTTCCTCGGCTTTATTTAACGTTCCTGATTTAAATAAGCTTGGATGTCCATTTTGTGATAATACTGCTCCTAATCTGTGGTTAGAAGCATTAGTTGTTAGGGTAAATGTATCCTTGAAATCTGGAAATTTTAAAACCGGTAATTTGCATAGAACCCTTTTTAGTGTATCGGAAACGATTGAATTTGTATGACGGTTTTAGGTTCTTCAAAATTTTGAACCGCTTCTACTTTGGCTGGGTCAGATTTCACTCTTTCTGCTGTAATTAACTGTCCCAAGTATGCAAGCTCGGCTCTGAGATACTCACACTTGGGGGTTCTAATTTTAGATCGACTTGTTTGATTCTTTCTAGAACAGTGACCAAATTTCTATTATGTTCTTCCAGGGTTTTCTCAAATATCACGATGTCGTAAATATAGACGAAGCATTCTTTTTCTATAAGTCCTCTAAAAGCGTTAGCTATCATTCTTTGGAATGCGGCCGGAGAATTTTCATGGCCAATGGGCATTCTATTGTATTCGCAATGTCTTTGAGAGGTAGAGAATGCTGTATATTTCTTGACTCTTTTGACGTGGGAATTTGGTGAAATCCGCCACTCATGTCGAATGCTGAGAAGTATTTTGCTTGTCCGAGTTGATCTTGGATATCGTCTATTACTGGTAAGGAATAGGCAGTCTGATCTAAATCCGTGTTTAGTTGTCGATAATCGATAACCATTCTGAGTTTATTCCTTTTTTTAGGGACTATCCATAGTGGTGAATTGAAAGGTGATTGCGAGTGTCTAATTGTTCCTTTTTTAGAAGTTCTTGGGTGTGTTCTAGGGTAAATTTCCTGTGAGTTTCGGGGAGCATGTGCGATCTTTAGTTGACTTCTATGCCTGAATTTAGCGTAATTTCGTGGTGTATTAATGTGGTGCATGGTAGAGGGTCACCGGGTAAGGTACACACTTCTTGATATGTATGAATAATCTTGCGTACTTGACTTCTTATACACGCTTCGATATGGGATAACTGCAAGATTTTTTCAAGTTCCATGATCCTGGTCGATGATGTTTCGTCTAGTATCTTTTGCTTCTTGCTTCCTTCTTTTTTCTGAGTCACGTCTCGAGACTTTTCTTGAATTCTTTCCATTTTGATCGTTTCTGGTATAAAAACGAGTTTTGTGGAATAGTTATTTATCGGTACACTAATTTCATGATTTTTATGGTATAAATTCTATCAGGAATCAGTTCATTTTCTTCTATCCAAACTGTTCCGTCTTTCTCTACTGCTTCTATTCTGCAGATTTTTGAAATATTTTTAGCGATGTAGTTGTCATTGTTATAGAGGGGCATTTTTACGTCATCTAAAATTACATGAGAATTTTGATGTTATGGCGTACCTTTGATATTTATTAAAGAAAGGTAGGCCAATGATTCCGGCTTCTAGTAGATGAAAATCGTCATCTACTATATGAAAAAGATGTTTTTTCTCTGCCTATGGTATATAAGATGATTCTGATGACTGGTGTCGGTTATTGCCCATTGCAAATTTCTTACGGAATTTTATTTTTTCAAATTTGTCAGGTAATTCGCTCTCCTTTATAATGTTAATCGATGCTCCTGACTCAACTAGTAACTTGCATTCTCTGCCATCTCCTCTTCTTCCTCTAATGGATAATAGTTGTCCACATAATGTTGAGATTCGGCTGAGTCCTCGTCCTCTATCTGTTCCGTTATTTGCTTTTTCGTCATTTGGCTGCTGTCTATTATGTTGTCTTCTTGTTCCCGAATTGTCCTTATCTGGGGTGGCCGTTTCAAGAATAGACTATGTTGAAAATTGTCGGGTCTCACTGAGCACTGTGCTGCAAAATGACCAAGGTTTCCGCATTTGTGGCACTTCATTTTGCATTTGGCATTCTATTGCCGTGTTTTGAGCTTCTTGAAAGTTAATGGGATTCTTATTAAAATTTTAGTAGTTTCATTAATTCCTTATTTGCAGCTTTCAAAGTTGCTTCTTAGGGCTGAAACTTATCTAATCTGTTTCAAATTTTGTCTTAAGGTTTCGTATGAATCATCATATCCGCGAATAGACGAGTATCTTATTGCTCGTTCGGTGTTTTCTTGGATTTTTTTCAGCAATTATGAAGTCTAAAAGTAAACTGGGTTGAGAACACTGTTTTTCGGCTTTTTTTGTAGATTTAATAAAATCTTCTATTCCCATATCATCTTATCCGTTTATGACCTTAATCTTCCTAATTATGTCTTTCACGGTTATATTTTGTTATAGTGGGTGATTTCATTGGTTTTCACTTTGGAATTTGTATGAGGTGACACGAATTTAGTTTCTATTTTCATGGTTGTACTTACAGGCCTTGTGGGTTTTGTTTGGGTAATTTTCTCTAATTTCTCCTCTTCATCGTCTGATTCATCTCTGTCTGATGTGAAAATGTCGTCAACATCCTTGTTTCAGACTACTTTCCCTTTCAATTAACATTCCCTTGCTACAGATTGTATTTCTGAAAGTCGTTTTTCGTTTTCCCTCGCTAACGTAGCTACATTCGCTTTTAATCCATTCATTTCGGCCAGTATGGTTCGTAAAAGAACGTCGATTCCCATATTAGAGGGGAATAGGGGTCTTTAAGGAGGTTCTTTTCCAGCCATTGCTGCTTTTGAGAAAAGGAAACTAAATTCATATATTGAATGTGTGTTAGAGTCTGTGTTTCTCTATAATTAGAGAAAGCCAGGGTGACACTTTTCCTACTTCTTCTACTTCTTCCACGCTTTTAGCAGTACGAGGAGCTTCCTCAGAGAAGTGAAAATATAGTTGTGATTACCTGCTGATACAATTTCCACTTTTCTCGTTCATCCTTCGGAGTCAGTGAATTTAAAATAGCATACAACTGAGCATCAATTCTAGATAGTATATTACCAGGTGTCTATACTGAGGAGATAAGACCGTTACTGGAATTTGTATTCTGTATACGATCTATATTTCCTTGAGGTAGAAACACCATTATTCGGGCGTACTCCATGTTTTGTGCAAAAATAGTATTAGTCTACAAATGAAGAGTCTAGGAAACAATAGAATCTCAATTATACGTAACGTTGAACGAGACGTGATAATACGGTGCCTAAGATTGGTGCGAATAAAAGAGGGAGAAATCCACCAAGTTGAATAATAAGTTCTTTCTTATTTTTCCAAAAACCTTGAGGGTTTGCTAATTTCCGTAAAGTTTTTGCGTGCTTTCTCAACCGTTTGGACAGAATATAATTCAAAGAAACGTTTCCACCTAGAATAATCAAAGCGCTCTCGCATATGCTTCGTATAAGATGCAAAATCAAAGCCTGCTTTCGGCCGATTGATCAGTGTTCTCTCAAATGCATTACAGACGTACGACTGGTACTTCCGTGGTCTCGGATGCTCTCTTCATCTGTTTTAGCGGAATGTAAACATACCGATGAGGATCTGATGGAAAAACGCATCTGACAGGTGACAGTATCACAGTTTCTTGCATATTAGAAAACAAAATGCAAAATCTTGTTTTGAAAATGTTGTACAATATTTTTGCGAATTTTCTTATAAATAAAAAAGTATAAATAATTTTTTTTTTCAAATCGTTACTTTTACACTGGTGTATAGGGCCTGACGTATTCACGTCGCGGTAAAATTAAATGTTTTCCTTACCATTGTCATCCTTGAGCGACTAAAACAAAGATATTTTTTCACTAAAAAAGCTGTAATTTTAGTTTTAAAAAATGAAGAATTATATTCACCTTCACTTCCGAGGAATTATAAATCCTCTCCCCATTCTCATCTCCTAGCATTCGTTGGCTAACGAAATTAAACAGAAATCACATACTCTGTTTTTCTGAGAACTCATTATTGATAAAAAATGTTGAATTTTGTTTTTACTACAAGCGGGGGTCTGGTGCTGTAAAGCCTAGAGGTTAGAAGCTACAAAATCTGAGGATAGTACCGAATTTCGGCATGAACGAAGAGACAAAAGTACGATAGTAGTAAGGCACCACTATGGGCCGACTACCCTCACCCTGCCCTACATCCCATTATCAGCTAGACCAGACTTGTCTCGGCGAGTTTAGTCACGGCTTAGCACTACTATGGGCCGACTACCCCACCCTGCCCTACATCCCATATCAGCTAGACCACATTTGTATCGGTAAGATTAGTCGCCACTTAACTCTACTAGACCAGATATAACTCTTGATCAATAATATCAAAATAAGTCAATCAATCTCGAAATGAATTTTCATCATATTTTTTAATTTACTATCCGACTGATATTTTTTATTCTTCCATACGTTTCACTTATAGTCTAACGCTGGAAGAGGTATTTGAATGAAAACACTGCATTATACATTTCAAAAGGTCATTTCATTTATTGATTATTATCGTCGTCAAGATACATGTACATTTACATCAAGAAAAGCGTTGCTAATTTCGATGTTGCTGTTTGCGTACATGATTCAAGAGACATATTACTTTCATGATATTTTCCGTTATGTAAGCATCTTTTATTCATTAAAGAAGGTTTTTTCTCAAGCTCATATTTCATTAACAATTTTTCGTAAAATTGACGAACTATACTATAATTTCTTTCTAGATCATCCGTAAACAAATCAGTAAACTCAGACAAAGAATAATTATGACGCATGTAATGAGGAAACATAATACAGTATTGGCCACACACATCAGAAGTCTCACTTTGTAATCTTTTTGTATTCCACCTGTAGAAGGAACAATTTCCCCGTAGACGAAGAAGATGTTCAGGTATGTACAAGAGGTGATAACCCATAACTGTCAAAATAGGTAGCCTCTCCACTCCCTCCGACGTACATGGCGACCCAATGGGTACCAGGCTGTTTGTGTCCATCTGTATTCGCAACAATCGCAGCCGGTTTTTTCCAATGCTTCGGGATCTGATCGGCTGGAAATATGCCTATTGTTCTTGCTTGTTTAAGACGAAGTACTTGTAGTATTTGAAGACTGTTCATACATTTTTTGAAGATTTTAGCTTTTTATTCTTGGGAAAAGTCTACAGTATCATCACCTGGATCTTCTGAAACGTATGAAAGGTTATGTCCGTTGGCTGTAGTCGATATAGCTGAACACGTACTGTAGGTTGAGGTTTTATTGTATGAAGTCGAGAGTACTCCATCTATTCGCTCCTTCTCAATCCACTTTTTCATTCTAAGTGCATTATTAAAAGAACAGATAAGTTGTGTGTCCTTCTTTACACCATGGTGGAAACAAAACTCATCTAGGAAAGCCAAGCTTTTGAACGATGGACAGTTTAGTTCCTCCAAGTTTGTGATGCGTCGACTCGTAATCTTTTGCAGTAAAACAGCCTTTTCATGTCCTCGAGTGTATATTAGTCTAGCGGTCCGGGCGACGTCACGGAGATTTGCGTGAAGGAAATTCATTGGAACATCTCCTTCGAACCACTCGATACCATGATGTTTACAGCTGAGCCTGTTATTTTGTCGTTGAGATGGACTAGTGAGATCGGCAAATGCATAAGGTGGAGAAATAATCCAATGAGCTATGCAGTAGCGATCTAGAGTAACTACAGCTACTTCTTTAGGTATTAAACGACCAAAATCATCGCGATATCCTTGAATATCTATCACGTAATCCACCATGTTTTTATTACTTTATATATCAGGATAGAATTTAATACTGTGACGTTTAAGTAGAGACTGACGTTTTCAAATGAGAGATTTGTTCTATAAGTATGGGAATAAGCCCCCACTTAAACTATGCACTGAAATCAGCTATAATTTGTCTAGACGAGTCTAGACTATTTCTAAAACATTATCATACTCTGCATAGACTAGGCATAAAGTTCCGGTGTAAGATCAAAGGCAAATAAACAATTTCCGATTGGATATGGTTCCCGATCAATATTATTTTCCTCAATGAGAAAATGCATACCACTTCCAGTAAATAATGTGTTATACGCCTCAACATACAGTTTTTTAGTGTTGAAGGATGGCTGTAGAGGTTTCGAGGGTATTTGAGTACCATCAACATAAAGTGATAGATGATTGATTTTTTAACTTTGAAAATTAAAGGGGTTTTGGTTTCCATTGCCATTATATGCAGTATTGTCCACAAATCCGATTATTATTCTTTTTGGTAATTGACCAAGGATAACATTGTCAAGAGTTTCAGCGTGAACGCCAGACTGTATTGTCATAGCTTTCACTTCGACACGTGTAATAGGGTATTTTGCAGTGCCTTGAGATAGAGCTTTAGCATATGCAAGGAGAATGCCAGGATTGATTTTTGCTCTGCGAACAATTAGTGAAGCCTCCTCATTGTGTACATGACAGTTACTTGTACTGTCCATATAGTCCAAGAGCTAGCTACAAAAAACGACTCGATTCGGTGCCCAAGATCAAAGCTCGAAAGTTGTAAGAAAAACATTTGTACATCAAGAAATGGCACCTCTGCCAGTTTGCAACCTTTGCGTATGAAAATGGCAGCCGGTTTTCCACGACGGGAAATTTGTCAAAAAAATCGATTTGGTGGCCGCGTCAAATTTGTTTAGAAACATTCTTTAGGTTTCAACTAAGAGCGGTCAAACAATGGCAGAAGTCCAGTCGCTTGGAAAACCCTTGGCAGAAGCGATTGAAAAATCCGGAACCCCCCCCCAAATTGATATGGTTCCCGCGCCTACCTTTTTTCCCGACATTCATCAGACCTTAACTAAGAGCTGTGTGTAATGGCAGAACTTTAGCATAATGCAAAACCTCGGGAAAATTAATTTAGTCTCTTTGCAAAAACGGAGCAGAAAAGTTGGGGAGTCTCTGACTACTCAACTAAGTTAACCTAATTATTAAAATTTTTTAAACAAGTATAAATGTTTTCTAAACAAATTTAATTCTTTCAAAATAATTACAGAAAATTTTTTGTAAAGAATGAAGCTCCAACAGTGATAAGATGAGGAAGAGGATTTTATAAATAATGACTAAGATGACGAACTTTGAAATTTAATATACGTCCTGAAGAGGAAAACGACACAAGTTTTCGAAACGTTGGCAGTAGATAATAAAGGACTTTTAACATCTTAATCTACTTTTGGTCTGAAGTATGTAAATTTTTTACCATCTTCATATATTATTTATGAATAACTAAGGATAAATTGAGCATCGAACCCCTTCGAATTGTGTGCAATACATACAGTCTCGTCAAAATGTTTTAAATCTCGAATGGCAAACTCCGTAAACTGAGCTACAGGGTCTATGTCAAAGATGTACTGGCGCACACCACACCATTTGCACCTTACATCTGGATTCGGATCATTCATACATTCAGCACATACCTGCTGTGCAACGCACAGATTAGGTTTGTAAATGTTTGTCGATTCGTCTCCTACGACTTTCTCACACTGTTGCGTTTCGAAATCGTAAAAGATATAAGTTACTTTTTTCTTCTTCAATACATTGTCTTCAGTTTTTTTCGGTTCAAGAGGTGTCATAAAGCAAAAGTGATTACTAGGGCAGAGTTTCTTGCATGTATTACATTCTGAAAAACCAGCTATATACGTAGCCCCTTTTTTTATTTTTTCAGAATTGATAAGGTGAGAGCACCCGTCACAAATTTTTAAAACAGAACAGATACTTTTTCCGACACAAAATGAATCAGGAAGTGTGTGCTTTCTGAAACATTCTTGTCCATAAAAGTATCTGAGACAGTCTCCACATTTAATATTATTATTTATATTATCAGCCATACAGGATGGTGAGCTGTAACATGCGTCATATCGCATTGAACATCTGTGATCCGTTTTTCGATGGTATGCCTTGTTACAGGGTACGCAAAATTTTTTTGCTGATCCTGCACCAATTAGATTTAAAATTGCACTATAGTGGTTTTCAGGGTGCACTTCGTATAATAAATAAATGCTTTGTTTAA
Source organism: Andricus quercusramuli (assembly GCA_932178445.1). NCBI lineage: Eukaryota > Metazoa > Arthropoda > Insecta > Hymenoptera > Cynipidae > Andricus > Andricus quercusramuli. Next base: position 24,013 of record CAKNXH010056932.1, read on the forward strand.
CTACATCCCCTGCGCTTCGCGTGAGTTCTTCGGCTGCTTTAATTTGAACTCTACCCGATCTTTTGCGCATACTTTCCCACACTTTTTTAAAATTTACATTATTTCTATCTGACTGAAGGTCACATGTATTCGATGAATTTTGAATTTCATAGACCGATCGTTTTTTAAATCCTTTCGTTAATTTTTTTCTACCCATATCGGCTGGTACATGTATCCTAGTAATTTCTACCACAAAAGTATCATCTATGTTGAAACTTATGGCACTTTGTACAACGGACTCTACAAGCTTCCATAAGTCTTCAAAATAAAGATCCTTTAATGGTATAAATGCTTTCCAGGCTATGCCCTTATTAAATCCATCTGACCAAAACACTAACCCCACAAGATCACTCTCTTCACACCAAGAAGTGATGTACTCATAAATGTCCAAAAAAGCTGCTTCTAACCAATTAACAGGATTATTTTCACCAGGAGGTGTAATTTTAAAAGTTAATTTCCTCCCAGTTGTACCGAATTTTTTAATCAATTGGTCACTTTAATTTATTTTAACAATAAAGGGGGACTCATTATTAATTCTCTCATTCCTACCTATTGGCTGTGCATCCTGCATATCTGGTGTAGAAGGCCTGACAGCCTCCGTAGCCCAGGATAGACCAGCAACTGCTTCAGCTACGATGGCAGGTTGAACTCTCCCTGATTCACCGTTAACTATATCCAGTTGCGGCGTATCAATAACCCTCGATGGACCTGCGATGATGTTTCCACTGGGTGTTGAACCGCCACCTCGTTGGATCGGGTTCTGAGATACTGGAAAAAGAAAAGAAAAATGTTTAAAATCATATTTTTATCTCCACCAAAGTTTAGAAAAAAGTTACATAAAATTTATATTACCTTTTTGCTTCCTGGTCTCTTTTTGCCTCTCTGCCTCCTTTTTTTTTCTTTTCCCCATTTTCCTCCTTTCTCTTTTTCTACTCAGCTTCCTTCTCCTCTCCCTCATTTTTTTTCTTCTCTTCTTCACGTCTTTTGACTCTCCACTCAACCTGGTTCTCCTTCTGTCTCCTCAAGCGCTCTTCCTTTGCAGAGTCTTGAAAGATATTTTGGTTTTTTAAAGCCAAAGCTTCTTTGGCATCATTCTGTCTTGATTTCTCAAACTTCTTCCTATAAGCTGCCCTTTGTTTCGCTCTCTTTTCCTCCATTTTCATTTGCTTATCTTTCTCCTGTGAAGTTTTTTTCAGCTCCTCAACAGCTTCTCTCAGGCTCTCATCTTCCTGTTTCTTCTTTCGTAGGTCCTCTACATTTCGGGACAGTGGTATAAAATCTGCATTATCTTCCTCCATAATAATCTTAGATGTATTTTTTGATTTTTTAATTATGGGATCCTGTGAAGTAGGATCTCGATTCTGCCTCTTTTTTGAGTTTTCTTGAGCCTTTTCTAGATCATTTTCTATCTGGATTCGAATACTGTCATAATAACAGACATCAGCATCCATCTGAGCCCTAGTTTTTGCTGCTTGGAGCCGTTCTGCAATGAAAGAACAAAAAGTAACCATATACACATTTTTTCATTTTTGCTTACAACATATTATAATTAAAAACTTAAAAAATATGCGTGATACTTTACGTACCTACAGCCAAATGTAGCTCATCAATTTTTAAATCCGTTTTCCTTTGTAACTCCTCATATCTCCTAAGAGTCATAAGGACAGGCACATCGTCTCCTTTCACAATTGCATCATGTGCAATCCCGGCAAGACGTCCCCATGAATCACACTGGTCTACATAACCTAGTATTCCAGCTAGCATTGTAGCTCGGTCATCTTCTTGCCGATGTACACAAGCAATCTCGTCTATTTCCTTATTGTGATGCATCTTATTTAGAATTGACGAACTGAAGTTAATCTTTATATAAAACTTTTACTGATTTTAATACACACTTTTTATATCACTCCACGATTGCACAAAACTTGAAAACTTTTATGCTTCAATATTATTCGACGAAAAGTACACGGTGATGACAGTCTGACGTTGCACGAGAGAGCCAACTGGCTAGACTGACTTCATGTCTAGGAAATGCAGATATTTTGGGGGAAGATTCTGAGGAAATGATCTAGTTGTCACTCACTACCCGATTTTCTATCTTAATCTTTTGGACCATCCTGTTGATCCTAGTGCTTACCATCAACGCAATCCTTCCTGATACACCTTCCCACAAAGCGGATACGAACATGCATATGCTGTATCACCCAAACTGTCTATCCTATTTTTCAAAATACAATATGTATACTCTGTAAATTTTATCATACATTTTCAATTAAATGATTTCTTTTAGAATAATAATTATTCTGAATTTCATTATCTGAATTCAAAGGTACCATTCCCCACTCTCTTATTATTATTCTCATACTACTGTATTTTCATTTTCATCTTTACTATTATTTTTTTAACCAATCATGATTGAATAGGGCGTACACCTTGTCTAGACTTGTATAAAACGTGCTTAATCCTGCATAGAGCGTGTTTATACAAGTTTTACTCTCACTCTTGAAGCTATTGTACCCCTCTTCTACGTAAAAACTCTGGATGATCAGCCAAGAGCTATACAGTGTCTCTGAGACTTTAGAGAAGAACATACAATGTCACAAACTATGGTTGATGTTCAAAAAGTTACTGAAAATTCTTCATCTACTGTTACCACTGTGCCTAAAAAAAGAGTTCATATGACTGAAGTGGAGCCATCGCGCAAGTCAAACAGACATCTGATTTTGACTACAATCTATGCACTCAATAAATCATGCAGTAAAAACGTGATTTTTGGACTTGAATTGCAATCAGACGGCTGTTTTCAACCTATTATAAAAATTCTGTCCAATAAGTTACAAGGAATCACTTTTGGGGAAATAACATGGACCAAATTCCAGGAGCAGTTTGAAGTTATTAGTGAATACTTCCAAAATGAGGGATATTTCTCATCAGACCGAAAGCCACTTAATATCAACGACTACAAAGTGAAATTCACGACGTCCTTCGGGGAAAAAACGATTCTTTTTGACAGAATACCTTCTCCTGACGACTGTGAAGATAGTGAAAATGGTGAAAATTCTTCTAAAAACAAAAAAAAAAGTTTTTGTGCCTGCTGTTGCTATGAAAAAAGCTAGTTTCGTTGGTTTGAAAAATATTTTGCTGTCTGCGAATGAGTATTTTGGAATGCTTAAAAATTTGTGTGGTTTAGTAGAAGATTGCGTGTCTCAAATTGTACAATTATTAACTGAGCATTGCAGTTCTATGAAAATAGCCGAACCATCCGAGAATTATATTTTAGAGTTAATGAACCATGAAATGTGTGACGATTTCAAAAATGTAATCTACAAATATTTATCGTCGAAATTCAACGATTATTACATTGATATTATATATCACGAGATCGGTGGAGTATTGTTGACCCATGTCACATCTACTGCAAAAAATAATATTTTAAAAAGAATAACATTCAACTAAACAGGTTAGTTTAGTACACTCAGTTTTCAGATGGACTGTTTCAGGGTTATCTTCATCTCTGCCGATTTAACTATCTTCCGACGACAGATGCTTTGATGCCCACTCCTGTGTGAAATCAGCCCTGACCATGTCCAGAGAGTATAATCTCGGAAAAAAGATTTTAACAGCCTGGTTGACCAGCATTAAGATGCATAACCCGGGTAACAAATTTTTTGTATGGGATTGATCTAGGAAACATCTGTGAAATTGTATGGGAGTGATCTCTCAGATAGTATAGTAAAAGTATGGCATTTGAGACGATCCGATACTTCATGTATGTTTGAATGAAGTATAGTGGATATATAGCTCAAATATAGCTAAAGTATAACAATGTATAGTTGAAGTATAGGGGAAGTATTTTTGAAGTATATCTGAGAAGTATAGCTGCAGTAAAGATAAAGTATGGCTGATGTTCAGTCAAAGTATGGCTGAAGTATATCATTTAAATATAGCTCAAGTAGGTAGAGTATGTCTGAAGTATAGGAAAAGTATGGCTATAGTAGGCATAGCTGTATCATTGCTGATGAGAGATAATCAGTTATCTGAAATACATGCAAATAGAGATCCAGAATCATGATTTTCATAATGTCAAAGAATATTGTTTGTAAATTCTAAAAAAAGTAAGATGCAAATAGGTAAAATGTTAATTGTAACCTAAATTGTTTTACTTTATGAAATTTAACATTAAACATTTTACCTAAGTAACCATTTTATTAAACCTTCTCATGCTATTTATATTATGTTTGAGAATCAAAGATTCTGGATCTCTTACCAATATATATGACATACGAGTCATATAAGTAGTCCATTGTATATCCGTTGCATACTGTATATCCTCACGAACAATATTCAATATATAGTTGACTCACGAAATCACTTGAATCGCGAACTTTTAAAATTTTTGGACGAGCTGTCATTTATGATATATTATGATTTATCACGTTGCTAGGGTATTTGAAGAACAAATGAGTACAATTCTATGTCCGATACTTTTGCCATACTTAAGTATAGATATAGAAACTTCAGATATACTTAAGTATAGATGATTAGCTATACTTCAGCCATACTTCAGCTATACTTTAGATATACTTTATCTATACTATTTCAATATACTTGAAGTATGGGATCGTCTCATTTACCATACATTTTTTATACTTTGCAAAGTCAATGATTGATCACTCCAATACCTATGATTTTTACTCGGGAATGTATAGTTTTCATTGAAACACATTCTTCATCGTTAGAAAATAAGTAAAATTTAGGGAAAATTGAAAATTATTTGAATAATGAATTATAAAATATAGCTAAACTGAAAAATATCTAAATTCTATAAAAACATTTATTTCCACAAAAAAATGCAGCCCTTTTTGATCAATTTTTGTAAAATGGTTTGTAAGTATAACAAAGTACACAATCTTCAGATTAAAATTAATTTCGAGTTGATGAAAAAATTATTCAAATAATAATTAAAAAATATATAGACTCTGTAAAAATTTGTATGTGAAAAATTCACACTGTAGTCTCAATATTATTTGACAGAAGTAATAAATTTTTTCAAAACATTTTTCCAAATATAACAAAGGATACAATCACATGATAAAAATTCATTTCGAGATGAGTTATATCTGGTCTAGTAGAGATAAGTGGGGTCTAATCTTACCGATACAAACGCGGTCTAGCTGGTATGAGATGTTGGGCAGGGTGGGGTTAGTCGGCCCATAGTGGTGCCAAGCCGGGACTGAACTCGCCGAGACAAATGTAGTCTAGCTCAGCGATTCCCAAACTACTGCCGACGGTCACGTCCCCGACCGCGGTCGGGGGAGACCACCCCGGGCCGGGCAGCCGCTGTAGGGGGATGCCACCCCGGGCCCGGCAACTCGGCAGCCCCCCCGCTGTCAACAGACGGCTACTTTCGGGTACCTGCTATGATAACCCTTTCATTGTCATAAGAATAAGGCATGTACCAATTACTAAAATTACTAAGGCAGGGCTTAATTAAATTTTAATTGGTTGAAACGATTTCTTGATATAATTTCAAGAAAATGAAAAAAAAGTTGATGAAAATCGGTTAATATTTCCAGTAATGAAGTAAATCTTTAAGTGCATGCAAAATTAGAAGAACTCTCAACTGGGATTGAAGATATTAACCGATTTTCATCAACTTTTTTTCATTTTCTTAAAATTATATCAGGAAATTGATTCAGCTATTTAAAGTTTAATTCATTAACATTTCAACAAAGTTTAATTTTGTTCAACCGGCTCTAATCCTCACAATGAAAAGGTCGCGCGAAGCGTGCAACCGCCCGCATGACCGGCAGTCAAGTATCCCCCACGGGTGCCCTGAGGTTAATTTTTTTCGAAAGTCTTGTCACTTGGAAAATCATTGCAGATCTAGATTCTAGATCATTTTTTACGTTCAAACACGCAATGAAGGAAATCGTAGATAGTGCCGTCTTTTTTTAAGGCCACTTTGAAAAAAAATTGTTCACAAATTATAATACTTTTTAAGACACATGCATGATTTCAGCCCTTTTCGACGCCTATGAAGCGGGGCTAAAGCTCCACTTTTTACTCCCTAGGGAGTAAAAAGTACTTTTTACTCCCTAGGGACTGAAAAGTACTTTTTACTCCCTAGGAACTGAAAAGTGACGTCAGAGACGAATAATGAAGATTATGCATCTATGAACTTGCATTTTATGATTATCAGCCCACTCACAGTAAAAACTGAGAGGAAATTTTGGTTGCAGTTGATAGAATTTGGCGGTTATTTATGGAAAGTTACCATATATACCTGTAAAATGACCATAAAATACCGAAATTTTCCATAAATTTCCGGAAATTTATGGAAATTTGTAAAAATGAATTTTGCGTATTCCATGGTAAGTTAACATATTGACCTGTAAAATCACCATAAATTACTGGAATTTTCCATAAATTTCCGGAAATTTATGGAAAATTTCGGCGATTTATGGTAATTTTACAGGTATATATGGTAACTTTCCATAAATAACCGCCAAATTCTATTAACTGCAACCAAAATTTCTTCTCAGTTTTTACTGTGAGTGGGCTGATAATCATAAAATGCAAGCTGATGAAATGCATAATCTTCATTATTCGTCTCTGACGTCACTTTTCAGTCCCTAGGGAGAAAAAAGTGGAGCTTTAGCCCCGCTTCATAGGCGTCGAAAAGGGCTGAAATCATGCATGTGTCTTAAAAAGTATTATAATTTGTGAACAATTTTTTTTCAAAGTGGCCTTAAAAAAAGACGGCACTATCTGCGATTTCCGTCATTGCGTGTTTGAACGTAAAAAATGATCTAGAATCTAGATTTGCAATGATTTTCGAAGTGACAAGACTTTCGAAAAAAATTAACCTCAGGGCACCCGTGCCCCCTTGGGTTCCAGTATTGTGAAAAAATTATAGGGTGGCGGCCCTGCCCATACCTGAAAAGTGCGAAAAAAGTTTGGGAAACGCTGGTCTAGCTGATAACGAGATGTAGGTTAGGGTGGGGGTAGTCGCCCCATAATGGTGCCTCAATGCTTACGATTACATTCACGGGATCTTTACTATTTTCGATTTTCACACCACGGAGTTGCTCTTTGGAAGGTACGATCGTAGTGATTATTTTTGAAGTCCAAAATCAATTGAATTTGCCTATTCCATTTCATAGAATACTACATAGGTTTCTACGAAAGTCCCAAAACTTCGAATACTGAATAACGAGGAATAGGGTGAGGTGATGAGAAAGAGCAGAGAAAAAGAGAAGACAATAATATGAGCTAATAGTTTACGCCCAATAGATTTAGAGAAAAACGATTGTAAAGTCTAGAAAACGGGCGAGTGGACACCCATGCAGTATCGTGTGATTCTCCGGTATAATTTTCTTCGAGGTTTAACCGTCGAGTAAAGTCTAGGAGGAATGACACCAAAATTAAGTGACTATTGTCCATCCAGAGCGAATGCCGGTCGGCAGAGCCGGTGTCGCCATATAACATAGCTGCTGTACAGAAACTAATGGATAAATACCCCTGTGTAACATATTGTCAAAAAAAAAAGAACTTCTCAAGATTGGATCTCCTGTTGTTCATGCAACTCTGCTTGATCACTCGAAGATCTGGTGTCACCGCGTTAGCCGGCCTGGATTTCCACGCTGGAATTCTTCATACCACCCAAAAGAAGTCGACCTGGATGGACAATAATCACCCAATACTGGTGACATTTCTTCTAAACATTGTCCGACCGTTAAACCTCGAAGAAAATTATACCTCTTTTTCTCTGCTCTTTCTCATCGCCGTACTTTAACCCCATCCGCGCCACTTCTGTACTCGGAGTCTCGAGACTTTCGTAGTGACCTATGTAAATTGCTACAAAGAAATTTGAGCGTGCTAACGCCATGATTTATTTTCCGTTATAAGGGAATTTTCTTTCTGTACTTTTCTTATTCCCTATAATTATTATGGAGGAAGAAAACTTAAAAATATTTAGTGAATTCTCTTAACTTTTCTTTTATAGAAAATCTTCAATATTTTTTCACCCTGCCACCTTAAGAATCTCTACTCCGGAGAGATGTAATTTTTGAAATCTAACTTTTGTTTATTTCTTTTAAAAAATGTATTCTTGTTTCATGTATACTTATATATGTATATATATATATATATTAATTTCTGAAAAATATAAGCGATGCACGTAGTTCGAAATTAAATTTCAACTTGGATATCTAATTTTTGAATTACAATATTCTGTATGTCTGTATACAATTATAATGTACATGTATCATAAATTCTAATTATTAGCAATATTTTTCAGGGTTCATAACGCAAGAAGAAATGTTTAATGCGATTAATATGGATGGACTTTTGTAGGGGAAGCTTCTAAAATCTACACGGCAATGGATCATGGATTTACCCGTAACAAGTCTATTGTCTGTTAATCTCAGCCTGATTTTCCACAATAATGGGGACGATATTCCGCAAAAATGTGTTGGCTTCGCTCTAATGATTCTAATAATTGAGAATGTTAAACTAAAGATCTAGATTGTTTATTTAATTTAATTCTGCAAACCTGTCTATTATTTCACTCATAAATTGAGTACCATGATTTATTTGAATGGATTAGGGGCATCCAAATTGGCAAATAAAAATCGCAGCAAATAAAGCTGCTATTATAAAGGGATCAATACAAATTAATAATATAAAAGGTTCTGCCAAGTCAACATATTAATTCCCTGAATCATAATTAGGAATTAAATCCTTTGAAAATTGAACCTCTTATTCTGCAGCCCTAGAAGCTGCAATGGCATCTTGGGGAGATCCAGGTCTTTCCATGCGTACTCTAAAAACTAAATTGTGTTTCTATCCCATCACAAAATGTTCACAAGCCGTGACTCTCGCGGATCTAATCACGGCATGAATTTCGATTATTGAAATGTTTTCCTCAAAAGTTGTAATATTTATTTTTAAATTGCACTAATCCTGTCTCCGTATTCAAGAACACTTTCCCTGAATTCTTGTGTGACTGTTACTAATATAAAATTAGTTTGGCTCAAATTTCTATGTTCGGTAAAAATGTTTCTTGAATGTTTTGATGAAGATTCCAAAATATAGCAATAAGGATCCCGAATCATCGAGAATAATGCCTGTACGAACATTAATCCTAATGAATGTTTTAGAAACGTTGTCCCCTGCATTACGATGGCATGAGAGTAAACTTTCTTCTTTTTGAGCAGCTTTGAGTCTTTGACCAAGTGTTCCAGTCAAAAGTATGCAGGTGGAATGTTCTTTTTTTACAAGACAGACTAGAGGCTGCAACTTTACATCAGGGCTGTCGTCAGGAGTTTATACCAGTTGTAGGCCTACTGTTTCCAGCTTTGATAAGGATGTATTTAATGGATTATAAGTTGAGGTCAACATATTCCCTTCATGCAGCATTCTGATATGATTTAATTTACGCTACTCGTGAGCATCTAGTTTTTAGATTTCTTTGCTGTATTCCTTTACGCTCTATAAACGCAGAAATACAGTCTTGTTTCAACGTAAGAGAAGTTGAGTGAGGGTGGGGAGGGTGAATAATCCAACCAATAAATTGCACGATTAACAACTTCTTCCCATGCACCAATTAAATAGAAAGTGGAGATGGTAATTGGTTGCCGAAAAATACTTTTCATACCTGTTCTGTATTAAATCCTCTTCCAATTGAAATTATGGTTTGAAATTCGCGTCAACTCAATCAATTAAAGTGAGCTGTTTCCACTTTTTTATAATCCAGACTGCATAATCCCCACGTTCTTCTTTTATTCGTTTGTAAAATCCTTCGTTGTTCATATTTGATGTTTAAATTTTGAGGCCAGTATATAGATTAATGTATTTTTTTGCGGCATATGATAAATAATGTTCATTAAGGCCTATTCCGCTTCTTTTGGTGTTAAAAAATTGTTGTATCACAAAAAAATTTTGCCGACATGTTTCAACCCGTAATTTCAAGTCCTTTTCAAGACATATTTTAGAAGGAAAAATACATGTGTCAAAAAAATTATAAAATGGA